>JAQIYI010001119.1:0-13285 GCA_034700265.1 Polyzonium germanicum
ATTTTCTGCCAAATTGAAAATATTTTCTGCCAAATGGAAAATATTTTCTGCCAAATTGAAAATATTTTCTGCCAAATTAGGGTCGCCATACTTGTTTAGTGGATGAACAAACGAAAAATTTGAATACGCTTTACATGTACCGGTTAATTTGAAAAAAGATCCTGCTAATTTTGTTAAGGGGGAATCGAAACCGATTTTCCAAACAAACACTCGCCGTTCTTCGATCAAGCACCTTTTATGACGATATTCCACGATAATACGTGTATTTTCATTTTATCTTTTATTCTTTTAATTTTCTACGCTGTATCAAACGCGCAAATCTTCATTAAATTCTTGTCGTCTGTTTATACTCGTAGCCTCTTTTGACCACAATTTAAAGGGTGGTTTAAACCACTTTGTTTCACTTTTAGCCGGCCGCTGAACTCCGGTTATCAGTGATTGCCTACTTTAAAGGGGATCCAAGTTTCAAAGTTCCCCCTTAACTGGTAGGCAATCACTGATAACATTCTTTTTCATTTCATGATTTATTTATCCTACGCGTCATGAACGAAGATTTTTCTTCATTTCAAAAATACTTGAGAAAATAAACAAAAAAAAAGATTTAATGGTCCAATTTGTGTATCCGCATCGGCTAATACGATGCAAAGTAAATCATGATTTTCTTGTAGGCTAAGTAATATTTTTTCGACTCGCTGTTATTCATTTGCACTCAAAATAAACTCGTTTTTCTTTTATCCTCACTTGCTCAGGGTGTGAAACAGTAAAATAAATGTTGCTTTCTGTTTGTTGTGCATCACATCGTGAAAGCTCAGGAATTGATCCTTTTTTTTTCAGTTTTCACTTTTTCTTCGTGCTTTTATCTCACATTTTAGGCAGCATTAGCGTTTGGAATTTCTTTCTTTGTTAAATACGCTGGTCGTGTTACAGTTGCATTTTTGCGTTCGTGGTTTTATTTGTCGGCGCTGAAATCGTCGGCCGTGCGCATTCACGTGTGTTCTTCCAACGATGCTCCCGTCTAACCTCTAAATATATATATTTATTTACTTGTTCGCAAAAGTATAGCGTACTGCGTAAAATCTAGGCATGCATTACGATGCCTACAGCCTTACATACATGTATAATTGTATATGCATTCTATTCGTAATGCAAGATTATGTGTGTTCGCGAGTCCTGATATATCTCACGCTGCTTTTATCGTAACTTCTCCCCCTCCCCCCGGCCCTCCCTCCCTGTTCTGCCCTCCTCTTGAGCCAAACTAAAATCCAGATTAAACGATGAGTTAATCCCAATATGGTGTTTCCTATCGTCGGCCTTCATGTACATTATCTGTTGCGTCAAAATCTGCATTCTCATTACGCAATTGATCGTGTACAACTTGGTTGAATGCTTGATTAATCATTTTCATCTGCTTGCTTACTAGCGGACTCAAATGGCACGTGTTTGTTTGTCTGTTTGTCTCTCGGCCTGCTTGTTTGTTCGTTCCCAGCACGTGCATACCATAATTGGACGCGTTATAAAATCATTAAGGCTGGAATCACTAATGACTTTCAGACCTGTCTCAACTTGAAAAAATCCCAAGAGAGGCTGAGAATACGTCATTTTTTACATTCAGAGAGAATGGAGAAAGGATGTCACCAGAGCTTGTCTTGGGATTTTTTCAAGTCGACACAGCTCTAAAGTCATTAATGATTCCAGCCTAAATTCCTTCAGGTGGCGTTTCGCACGTGTAAGCATGTTACGTGCTACTCGCTCGGACTATGGGTGACATTACAGGCTACTAGCATAGTGGGAACCAGGAATCGCAGACGATTTACTCGATGTATAACAACTTAATCATTTTAATTCCTGTCACCAACTTGTGCCATTCTCTGGTTTGACGAGTTGTGTTGAATCAATTTTCAACCACAGTATGAACCAATATGAGAATGCAGTTTTTGTTGGATCTTCTGACTCTTCAGGTATCGACTCGTATCGTCATACAATAAACACGTAACTAAGTAATCCAGAATAGCTGTGCCAGTGATATGACGACACCTGCTTGAAGGTTGCGCCTAGGGATCGGTTAATGTAACCGTTTTGCATTTAGCTCAAATCCTAAAATAATGAAAACAACTTGTAAATAATGTCAAAAAACATGTAAACCGCTTTAAAAACATTAAAATATAATACTCTAATGAGTAAGGATAATTGTGTTGTATATCTCTGAGCCATATGGGTTGTTAATTAACAAGAATAAAAATGTCCGAAATGGTCTTTGGTAAAGTATACAAGTTGCAATTTGGAGTTTAAAGTGATGGATGATCAGAAGTCTCATGTTATAAAGTACGTAGTTTAAAATGGACCATTTTTTATCGTACTTGTGGACAAGAAAAAATATGCAAAGGCTATGTTTTACTTGACATATAAATTGCATACATAGAATGTATTACATTCTGTAGGCCTACATGTAAAAATGCTTAGGCCTATTTTTTACGTCAAGGTAATTTATGTTGCCAACCTTGGTTGCAAACTTGCAACCGAGTTGTGCGCCTGGTACGTTGAACGCGACTTGAGATCTACGTTAAAGGCGAATTTAACTTGAGTTTGTTGAACGACGTGATGGTCTCCGTTGCGTAAAACTCGGCAGCTAGACGGTCAGTGGTCAGTGATGGATTCAAGCAGATGAGGTCACGTCATTCATTTTATCTTAAAGCTGTTTACACTATGAATTGACCGCCCCGCTTCGTGTTATTTACCCTCGCTGGCGTACAATAAGAGTCAATCTAAAACGTATAAAGAATCGTACGAGCAGCTCTTAAACGGTTTGAATAACGGATCGTTTCACACGGCGTCGAGAAATACGAAGATCACAATCACCTGAACGCGAGAAGAGAGAAATAAAGAAATAAAAAAAAACTTAAGAAAAAATATGGATTTTCAAACCGACTTATCTAAGTGTCATTTAGGCTCTAGAAGAGGAAGAAGAACAGGAAAAAGCGAGACTTTTAGGAGCTTAGGCGTATATTTCTTTCGGATGTCTCCGAGTTTAGGCTTGAAAAGTACGATCGTACTTTTTTTTTTTATTAAATGTGACGGCACTAACACTGGCTAAGTCGCGTACGCGCCGTCGATCTTTCTGCCTTCATCACGCCTACATTGTGATGCAGAAATGTTCTCTTAAGAGGCTTGTTCAGAATTGATCATTCGTCTATAAAATGCCTAGCTCGCGCTTCCTGCGATTGTCTCGTGTGCGCATGCGTACATTTTCCAAAGGAGAACCGAAACATGCGTTCCTTGTGATTTGCGAGCGAACCGTGCCCGCGGTTTTCCAGCTCCCGATCGGGCGGCAGTTGCAAGTCGGAGCCAATCGAGCCCGGAGGTGACGTTGAATGTTTGCTGCTGGACATTTTATTTTTTTATTTTTTATCTTCTTCCTTATTTTCCGTCTCGAGGGCTCGAAAGTCAAACAAGAAGTGCCAAGTTTCTGCTTCTGTCTTCATGTGTGTTTGTGCAAATGGGGACACGCGTGCTTGATTTGTGGACATAAAGAATGATGACAAATACCGGCACTCGTACAACAATGGTGGTGGTGATGGTGGTGGTGGTGTTGCATGGTGACGAAAGAAAGACGTTCTTCAGGAATTCTACGTCAGTAGTGTCTGAAAGGAATGCTCTCGACTTTTAATTTGTCTTCGTCGTTGCTGGTTGAGCTCTCCGCTGCTGCATCGGCTCTCTGATTGGTCTCAACTCTTTACAACCATTGTCTACCCTTTTTTTCATCTTTATTTCTTCTTGTGAAATCATTGGCCATCGTTGTCGTAGGCAACAAAAAGTAATCAAAATCGAAAGAAGGGGAAAAAAAAAAAATCTAAATTAATTTTCAGCAGTGCTGTCTGACTGTGTGTATGACTGTATGTGTTTGTGTAAATCGTGTGTTTTTGTTTGTTTTGAGGGACTCGTTTGACGCAATGTAGGCTCGGTCCTAAGCCTACTTTCATATTGAAAAATGTAGCTACTCATTGCTTTTACGGTCTGTGTGTGCACGCGCGTGTCTATTCTCATTTTAGCGCAAAAACAATGAGATTTTCGCCCGGAACAAGATGAGTAGCAGCAGCAGTGCTAGCAAATGAGATGCAAACCCAGACATGCGCATTTTTTTTTTGTTTATTTTATTTTTTCCAAAGTTTTTTACGGTGAAATTGGATTTACGGACTGGTGAGATTACGACGTGGATTTTCTCTTCCGTCCGTCCCGGAATGTTTCTGGCGTAACGTAAATATTTACCGTTTTCAAACAGTCTACAGCCGGCGTGGATGTGTGTGGTGTGTCTGCGTGTATACGGTGTATAATGCTTTTTTTGCCACCGGACTCGAGGTCACGTGACTTGGACTTGAAATATTTGGGATATAAATTTTAGGATGAAATTTAGTGAAACATCTTTTTTTGTGTGTTTTAAAAAAAATGGAGTTTTTTTTTCATCTTCTTGATCTCTCTCGTCTTCTCTAAAGTAAGAAAATGATGAGTTTCGTTAGGACGTTGATGGCCAATCTTCCTCTGCTTTCTCCCTTTTCTATGCATTTTATGTTGTAGGCCTACATATTTTTCTCCCAACATCATTTTTAAGGACCTCTTCTTCTTCTTCTTCTTCTTCTTCTGTGTGCGTGTGCGACGTGCATGCCACGTAGGCTATTTGTAGAATTAAAAATGGATGATGGTGATGATGTCGCTTATACGGACGTCGAAAGTAAACAAGTTCACATTGCGCAGCGCTCGTCTTATGTATGTATGTGTGTGGAGAGAATCGATCTCTCAACATCGATGAAATAATATCATTTTTTTTTTAAATCTTAAGATCATTTCTCGTTCATGATGGTCCTTCATTTAATTAGTGATGAGCCAATCACCGTCATGCGATCCTAGGATTAAATATCGACGTACCGTCCGGGTGGCTGGCGTCGAAGCTGCTTCTAGACTGAGTTAGTGAACTAAAGACTGAGTCTTAAAAGTGCGTAAAAGTGAAGGGTCCAAATGGGTTTTTTTTTCACGAGCCATTTAGTTCAGTTTGCTTCTGCCTATAGGCAAACCACTTAACCAAGTGCTTCTCTGTGTCGACTTTTTAGAAACTATTTGCAGCGCATTGTCCTCCCCCACTACACTACACTCCACTCCATCCACCATCACTGGACTGACCATGCTTATGTGGTAAGGAGGCTTTTTTTGGTCGCAGACCACTCATTGGAATGCATCTGTGTCACCTAATGGAGTTTACGTGTTGCTCGTTCGTTACGCCGCCCATGATAGGCCGCCTCCTCCTACTTTGAACAAACAAGCAGCGTCCACCAGGAAAATTGTGCTTAGTATTTCGTCTTCCTCTCTGTAATGGATCTGAATTTCAAAAGTTTTTTTTTTATTTTTTGTATTCAATTTATTTAAAATTAGGTGCACCAACAGTCGACCCCAAGTAAGGGGGCAATTGCAATCGCCCTGAAGTCAAAACACGGAATTTGTGAAACCCATCAATCAGCATTTTTGGCGGGCTTTTTTGGCGACTCTACGCACGTGACCAATTGACTCTCGAGACGGTCAGACGGACAAAGCGGGACGCAAACAAATGTTGATGATCTTGTTGAGCGCTGCGGGACGCACGCGGTGTCACGTGACTGCGGTTCACGTGGGGGGTAATCGAGCTGGCGTGGAGGGCGGTCACTCATCGTTGTCGTCTGTTTGTCTCGGCGGACGACCGAAGAGATAAAAGGAAAACACTGTAAACGGTAGAGGCCAGAGGAAGACAAACAATGGGAGTGAAAACGGAAGGAAGCAAATGAATACAAATGAATTTCTGCGCAGATGATGACGAAAGAGAGTTGGGATGAGGTGAAGGGGAGGATCGAGACCAGGACGACGATGCGACCTTTTCTGATCATTTTTCTTTCACTTAAAAATGGCCGTTCTGAATCTGAAGAGAGAAAATAGTAATAGGTCTGAACTATAAAAACAAAATTAACTCGAAAGAAATAATAAAATAAAATCGAATTTTCGCAAAACTGTCCAAGGAAATGAAGCGAAATTTATTCTGCCATCGTAGATGTAATTCACGCCTGAAAACTGAAAGCAGGCAGGCCCGTACGAAACAATAACAGTGTGAATATAATAATAAAAATAAACAAACTACGAACACGTGTGAAGACGATATAAAAAAACTGAGCTCGACGTGATCTGCTTCGAAAATTGTAAAAATAATTGTCTCGTCAGGTGGCGCTGCAAGCGACAAGAGGTTTTAGTTATCATATCAGATTTTGAAAGCGTACAAATAAATTTTTTTTAAAAGAAAAAAGAGACAAACCACTAATTTATAGTTTTTCATTTAAATTGTGAATAAAGCGGAAATTTTTTATCAAGACAAAAAAACCGTAATTTTATAAACGCAATTACGCATGCGTATAAAATTGCCACGTGACTTGTCTTATCGAAACGAGTTGACCTGTGTTACTACGGATGTCCGTTAGGCCAAAGATATTTTTTTCTTCTTATTTGCGGCTAAAGTACTTTGGCCTATATCTTTGACGCCGCCATTTGAAATAAATCAATTTTAAATTCTCTATGGCGAAGAATGCGCCCAGCATTTTTTTATTTTTTATTTTTTACATTTTTTTCCTTCTGGTGGTTCGGCCCTGCGTGCCAATGGATTTCGAAAGAGCGCTCTAGCTAGCAGACTGTACTTTTGATGGTAGCGTGGAAGAAGAAGGCGCTATGTTAAAGCCCAATTGTTCAACAGCGATTGATCAAACTGGCTCAAGAGATGTGAGAAGGCTGAAAAGCGAAAGTGATTGCCTCGACTAGGCCTATATGCCTTATCCAAGAGTGTACAATTGTATAATAGAAGTGTGTGTGTGTGTGGAAAGGCGTCAAAAGACTCAAAACAAAAGGGCCAAGAAGAAGAAGAAAAAAATCGTGACGTTATTTTGCTGCAATTTTATTTTCGAAGAATTTGTTCCAGTTGTTCGTCGGCTGGCAACTAAATTAGTCTGATGAAAATTTGCATGCGACTGGATTATGACGTTGGCATATGGACTAAAGGATGGTTGGCGAAGTTGCTGATGATGATGAGGACGAGGACGAGGAAGACGGTGATGATGAGGACTACGATGATTACTGAAAGAACTCGTAGATAGCACTCACTATATGTATAGCAATCGATTATCGTCGCTATTCCCGCTCCTTTTTGACTGACGGTTTCCATATTTTTATTTTATTTTATTTTATTATATGGCTTTGTTCTCGACGTCACTTTCTAGGCGCGAAGCCATTTTACGCATCTTTTCCGACTACGTTGTTTTTGTATACAGTCAATAATGCATGCACGCTGACGTAAGGCTCAATTTTCTCAACAAAGTGGACGCACTCGACCGGAAGCGACACAATGTTGTGCGCCACCTAGCGTCCACGAACTTACTATGCTCTACCTTCTGTGGTGGCTTCCGTGGGCCTATCGAACTTGCAAGCGAACTCAGCCGCCTTTGGCGCGAAGGAGAGTGCGACGATATCCGCTAAATGACGTCGTTTACGAAGGTGAGTTTTAACGTGATTTCACTTCCTGTGAAAAATACATTGTTCTGTTCTCACCTGCAAAAATGCTCACTTGAGTAAGATAAGCTCAAGCGTGTATGGTTAGTGATGGGCGCCTAAATATTTCCCATTTGCGCTCTCGTGCTATCACGTCCGTTTGTGGCGACGAACTCACGCACGGACGTCACGCGATAAGTCAACGAAATACATAAAAGACTCAATAAATTGTCCAAGCGAGCGAAGGACAACTGGAAGACGCGAATGGGCGTGACCTTGGTCCGTTGGCTTACGTCACGTTAAAATAAATCTCTGATGCAATAAAATTAATATTAAAATCTTACACGTGACATGTCTCACGTTGCTCGTGTTTTCAGCATGCTCCTCTTGTTATGTAACGTACTCAATATCATGTGCTACACTCGCTCGGATCAATAGTAGTAGTATAAGGTGCTATTTATCCTAGTTTAAATTATTTAACCCTACTATAGTTCTGCCTAAATGCGAAAGCAAACTGTTAGCTCGCCTACACTAGGCCTATCATGAATATGCTCACCATCTGTGACTAAGATTACTGTTATGGCTTATGAGTTTGCGATGCATACTTACTTACATGGCATACGTTGCACACCTGTTCCTCGCGCACATGCTTCTAATGACCCGTTTCCACCAGAAATTGTAAACCAAAGAGGACAATTTGGAAGAAAATTCTTGGCAGAAAATATTTTTCTACGCCTAGTAGACATTTTCAACTAGATTTGATTTACATGTAGGTACACTGCGCGATAAATTTCAACTTTTTGTTGGTTTTTGGATTGCGAATATCTTCTTGTAGATTTTTCTATGTTGAATACGATACCAACAATTTTTTTTAATTATCGTCCTGGATCACTACTGTAGACTATTAGTATAACGCTCTTTAAATATTTAATTGCAATTAAATTTTGTTGAGAACCCTTGGCAGGCCTAGCCTATTCATCGAGATTCTTTTGTGAACTTTGACTTAACTTCTCAAAAATCATTTCTACTAGGCCTACTGATGTAGAAAACAAATGGCCTGCAGTTACTTGACTGCATAACAACGATTACAACGAGCGTACAATAGATACGCATTTTCTTCACATCCTTTTATTAATTTTGTTTAAAAACATCCTTTCAAAGTTAGCATCCAATTGGTGCATTCAGGCTTAGCTTAACAGTTATGCTCACGGAATGGCCTGCTAAACCCGCTCAAACGTTCATGAGCACGCCTTGTGTAAGCTAAGCTAAGCTCCGCGTACATGCTTGAGAGCATAGGCGTGGCTCAGTAAATCCGACATTATTAATCCAAAATTGCAATCGTAGTATTTATTATTATTTCGCCGCCATATTGACAATTAGCGTTAGTTCAGATATAGGCCTACCAGTATATGTACAATTGTTTATAGAAGCCTAATCCTTCGCGTTTCGAAGAAACACACGCGTTCGGTTCGCAACAATGCAGATGTCGTTCAAAATTCTCGCGCCAGGCCTACTTCCAAATACTTATGCAAATGAATTTGGCCGGAAATTGCTCACACACTGATGAGTTGTCTAAACGCTCGAGTAGATAGCTAAACGGATATACGCTAAATTTTCTTGTCTTGTTGTCACGTTTAGCGCGTGTATGCTGCTTATGTGCACGCCATTCAAGTTTTAAGTGCATTGTTGTGGCATTTTTCTCGAATTCCTTTAAGTTTTTATCTTCACTTTCGTGCGTCCTTCCTCTGCGTGGCATAGACCTAGGCTTATTTGGTATTGAAGTTTCTTTTTTTATTATAACGAGTCATATTTACGTCGTAGGCCTACTCTAATTAAACTAACAGTACGCCTATGCGAGCCTAGTTGGAAGTATTTTGTATACCTGGTACCGTATGACACTATGCGAGTTATAGGGCTAGATTATAGTTGTAACGATCGCATAAATAATAAACTAATCCGCAGAGACACCCGCTTAAGACGAGCTTTTTATTTAAGCCCAGGCAAAAATTCCCACTGGTAAAGACGTTATTCTGCAAACGTTAATTAATTAAACCAGTACATCAAGGCAACTTTCTCCGCCTTTCTTCAATGTGAAAACACGCTAAAGCATGGCGTCAAAATTTACGCCTGCGTGGTTTTCTTTTAGATTTTACCTTCGACCTACATATATTTTAAAGTCACGTTTCAAGACACCGTAGACGAGGCTCGATTTTGTCGCTAGGTGCTTAAGGCGGGAATACCGTTGAACGTTTCTTGAAAGACGACGCTCAAGCTTAAGATAAATATTACCGCCCAAAATAACTGCCACAGTGCACTATCAGCTACCGAGCAGTGCGGTGTGGTGTGGCAGATATTTTTGGTGGTAATCCTCATCTTAAGTTTAAGCGTCGTCTTTCAAGAAACGTTCTACTTTGTCATAGCCTTTATATGGCGTCCAGGCTTAAAAGGCTTCAAATAAAAATTGACTCAATATCTTCAGCCATATTTTCTGCATTTTTTAGTATCATTTTTAGTATTCATTTTTAGTATCATTAAAGGGGAAGCGATAATTAGACTTTTTTTAGTTTTAGCTTTTCCCAATAACTTCATTAGTAAAGATGGTGTTCAAAGCAAAAACTCACTTGTCATACGGGAGGCGCCATTTTTGAATATAAGCTACCTCAAGCTCACTGGGAGCTCCCGTGGCTCAGTTGGTTAGAGCTCGCTTCTACTCCTGACCCCCTAGGGGTTAGGGGTTCGATTCCGTCCTGTATCCCTTGGGTGTTTGTCTGTAATTGGGTCCACAGGACCTGTTGACCCCGAAATCCTATCATTATCATTAAGATCTACGATCGAAGGCGCATGACGTTTGTCAGGTGAGACGCTATAGTGTCACGTGGCGCATCTCGAGGAGGCACATGTCGTCTACCGGAAGTGAGGGGAGCTTATATTATTTCAAATAAATGCTAAAAAATAAGCATTTTTATCGCAAAAAAAATCTAAAACCACAAAAAGTATTTTCTTTACAAATAAAGGGATTTGAAAAACCTAAAACTAAAAAAAGTCAAACTTCTTGTCGCGTCCCCTTTAAAAGGTTTCACTTTGTAGGCTTACTGAAATGCAAAATGACGACTGTGTCAGGGCCAGTGTGGACCTAATCCCTACGGTTTCTTGATTAGAAACGGTCGGTCGTGCATAACATTTGTTTTTGAAGGATATGTTTATCCAAACACACGCACACACCTTTGCCTCGCGCTCCCTTCCAGAGATCTTTTTGAATGCAGGGCCTATACTATAGTAGACACGAGAAATATGCCGCATGCTGTATGCAGTATGCGTGCGTGTGTTATTTCAAATTAAAAATTCTAGTACGCTATTTAGACGATGATGATCATTCAACCGCCTTTTTTGAATAGAAATCCAATTCGGCGATTGGTGTCGTGTTTCATCGTGCGCGGCCTCCAATAAATTCGTCTAGATGCGCGAGAGAATGAGCGTCGTCGGGTGATGAGTTTTCGCTGCTCGAATGTACAGACGGAGAAATGGTGGGCAAAAGAAGGGTGAAAGTGCCATTGGAGTCAAACAAACGCGCGCGAATGGCTTTCAAGTTCCAAGTCCAGGTCGACACTCGTCTTAAATTGGATAAATAATTCAGCAGACTTTATGTGCGAGTTTGCAGCATGGAAGCGAATGGAAAACGCATTCCAGTTTCGTTCTGGTTTTCGCGTTTCACAGAGAGACCGAGCGAGCCACATAAGCTTCTGAAAAATTGATGAAATAATACGCCATTTCAACAAATAAAATAACCTTTTCTGGGCGGGCGACATAATAGGCGATCAGTTAACTTTGCTAACCAACAGTTAATGTGGTGCTAAAGCGTGCATTGTACATATCGTGAAATATACGACCTACGAGAGTTGTTAATAATTTATCGAACCCATTAGTCGGCAGTAGGCAGCAGTACTGTAGATTTGGAAGCACTGGAACAGCAGCACTTCTGCGATGAAATCTTTAATTCGGCGCCATTTAATGTCACCCCCATATTACACGGATGGAATCCATTAAGTGTTTGTGTCATTGTCGTCGTCGTCGTCGTTGTCATTGTCATTTGTCCCGCCATCCCACACGAACGCTTGGAATTGCGTTCGTCGTTTTCTGCTTCCCTAATACTGTAACTCCCTATTCACCCTGCTCTAATAAGGCTCCAATTATCGCCGCCATATCCTTTTTAAGAGGGGTTTTTTATTGATATTTCAGATGTTTTCGCTACGTTAGAAACTGACGACTCTGCCTTGAACCCCTCATCAAACACGTTCTGGCTCTGAGCTCTCATTTCATTGCGTTTATTGTTTTACAGGGTGTCAACGTTTGTACATTGTTTTTTTTACTCATACTTTTAACGTTAGTTAATTAACTATATCTACGCAAATTAACTTTATGACTTCCTAATTTCGGCAGTTTCTCAATTGATTTTCTATTAGGCCTCCTATTTCGGTCCATAATTTATTTGCGGATTCCACCAATTGTAAGTCTTTTTAGGGATGCGCCGATGCATCGGCATCGGCGCCGATTTTACGAAAAACCATGCATCGGCATCGGCGAAAATTTTGCCGATTTTTTTGCTAATAATTTCAGATTAAATTTAACACGAAATTACAAGTTGTTTAATTAAACACTAAATTACAATTTGTTTAATTAAACACTAAATTACAATTTATTCAATTAAACACTAAATTAATTACGAAATTCCAATTCGTAAGGCCTATTTCATTTCATTAATGCGCATCGGCAATCGGCCGATGTTAGCTTGAACAATCGGAGAAATCGGCAAAATTCCTGCATCGGCGCATCCCTAAACTCCTAGCATGATGTAAAAAGTGTTCAGTTGTGATGACTTCGCATGCGAATTTTGCGGAAATTCTCAGTAAAATATCGTTCGTGTGAAAGCGCAGGGTTCATCTGAAACCAGCTTAAAGAGACCCCTTTGTGTATGCCAATGATCCCATTGCCATTTGGCAATGGTTCCTTAAGTCGACATTAATGAAATCATAAATATTTCACCGAGTTGCTAATAATTTGGCCAATACTGTATATTCAATTTACTCATAATTAACCACAAATACGCATTTCCGGTTGTTTTTCCTGTAATATTGTTTCAATTTGTTTTGAGAAATCAATGTTTGTCAAATTGTGTAGGCCTAGTTGCTTAGTATTTGATCCTCCTACGTGTTTGTTATCTAAAGTGTCGGTTGGATGCCATGGTAACGAGACCAAATAACTTGCTCTGTCTTTTTTTTATTAACCAGAAAGTTGACCGTATTTTTCTCGTTCTCGTCAATTTCTCTCTTCAACCAGTACCTGATTGTCTGTGTCTGAATTAAACAAAAATGTGGACACATTTTGCAATCAATCACTCGGCCTACGTTTACGCGAAACAAGAACACGGGATAAATTGAGACTAAGTTAATGAATAACTATGGGGTAATACAGTAGGCCTATGTACATGTAAATCTGAAAAAAACACCCGCTGTATTCATAAATTTTAAAATTAGGCCTAGAATAAGTGCAATAGTGCATAAAACACCATAGATTACCGGAGTTTTTAATTAACCCTAGTGTGTTCTTTAAACCCGGGTGTAGTGCCGTAAGATTTTTCGCTTTATCAAGATCATGTTTTCTGGATGGACATATTTTTTTGTGATAATAAATCTGACAGGCCTAACCAAAATAAAATAGGCCTACAATTTGTACAATGCGTAGGCCT
>JAQIYI010001120.1:0-13284 GCA_034700265.1 Polyzonium germanicum
TATAAGCAATGGCACCACTCGCCGACCCATAGGGAAGTATAGGATTTACAGATGTTTTCATGATCGTATTTACGCACAATCGGCATCTAGCACTGGAGTTATTGATTTTTACAAAATATTTCCAGAACAATCTCTTTGTGGGCGCCATTTTGCATTTTTCCGGAGCCGGATCGAATTAACCGATATTCATCAAAATAAATCGATCCACTAAAAATCGAAAAAATAAAATCGATCCAAATATCGAAAAAATCGGAAGAAAAGTATGGATATTTTAAAATATCGGATCGGATGATTCGAATCGAACATCATTATCAACCATCGCACGATGGAGTTCTGAGTCTGCCGACCCCTACGCCTACTTTAGGCCTCATCGCAATTCCTGCCTTTTATGTAAATGTTCTTGTAACATTCAGTGAACCTTATTTGCCCTTAGTAAATCTCTCTTAATTTATACAACCAGTTTTTTTTTTCTCTTTATTTCGGATCGCCAAGTTATTGTTGGGCCCTACTGTTCCGTATGAGTCCGATACGATACGACACGATTTCATGCGCTACGTTCTGTCAATCCGTAACGTTTTTTGCGTGCAGTTCCCACTTGCCCATAGCGTTCTCATGCATACCAGCTTCATTTGACGCCATTTTTTTCAGCAGACGAAACCTCTTCCGATATGATACAACAATGCCATCCGAATGAAATATTTCATACAGATCGCGTGACGTCATTCCGACAATCTGATACGTCGGTTGCCATGACACCGAGCGGATTGGCCTATCGTATCGGACGCGAACGGAGCAGTGGGGCCAAACCTTGAAATTTAGGCTTCTCCTATAGCCATAGGAAGCTAAGACCCCCTGTTGACCCCATTTTTACCATCTGGTTAAGCAGCGGCCCATGGATTGAGTAGTGGGCCGCGCTACATTATTTGATGCATATATGGTTGTTTTAATGACATGTTTGCATGCATAATTTAATGGTTTTTATGGCTCATATAATTTCGCTCCTTAGGCCTACTTAGGCCAAATTATCATATTTGGACTTCCTGATTCGTTTCAGAAACTTTTCCAGAAGGCGATCGAACATATGATGGACTCGTTCAAAATATTTATCGTAGTTGCAGCGACCCTAATGTCGACTTGCGCACTTACGCAGCCACGCACTCGCCACTCTTACAATATCCTGTTTTTCACCATGTACGGCAGCACGAGCCACTTGGTGACGTACCGGCCTGCCATGGAAGCGCTGCTTCTGAGAGGTCACAACGTCACCTACCTGACCGAAGAGCGTTTGACGCACGACGTCTCCAACCTCACGGTGCATGTCATGGAGTCTCTGCACACGTTTCTCGTGTCCGTCGGAGCCGACTTGTACAACTCGGACATAAAATTGGGCGATGCGCGATTCTTCAAAATGTGGTACATGGTCAACTTCGAAGCGTGTCGCGTCTTCCTCGACGATCCCACGCTTCGAGCTTTAGTCGCGGACAAATCCACCAGCTATGACTTGGTCATCATGGATCCAGCCGTTTCCGAATGTGGACTCTCTTTGCTTCACCTGCTCAAAAATCCGCCGTTTATTTATTTTTGTACAACACACATGTATCCGTGGATCTCATTGTCTCTGGGTATCCCCACGCCTATGTCTTTTAACCCAATGTTCTCCATGCGCAACACCGACTTGAGAAACATGAGGGAGCGCATGTGGAACGCTTATGCCTACGTGTTTTACGACTTGTTTCGGTACTACCACTTGAACTACTTCCTTTTGGAGCTCGTTCGAAGCGTCCATCCGACGATGCCCTCCCTGCTTGAGCTCGAGAAGAACGTTTCGTTCGTGTTCGCCAACAGCCACGCGCCGTCGTTGGACATTCACCGACCGATGACCATGTACTTCGCCGAAGTTGGTGGCACCCATTTGCGTCCGGCAAAACCGCTACCAAAAGTGAGATTTTCTTCATGAAACTCCAGAATTAAGCTATTGCGCGCGATAGTTGAATTATTTCAACGATTGCTAACTGCATGGCCCCTATTAGAAAACAAATAAAAACGTACAAAGACAGGGCGAGCTGTATAGACACTCCCATAGGCTTAAACCTTGTTTAGCATGCTGACAAAATAAGACAACGACTACAAAAGATATGTAATGGGGAGTGTGAAAGGCATGAATGGCTCTAAATCATTGCTCGTATCACCTTGGTCTATGTAACAATAAAAATCAGTCGTCGTAGGACAAAGATAAATTGTAGGGGCAGCGAGACTTAACTGTGAACACGATCGAAATGGAAATTAAAATAAGAACTAACCCATGTTCCAATATAATTCGCCCACCGCGTTAAAATCTCGTCAAAATAATACGGCCACCGTGAATGGCGTCATGATTAGCTATCCCCTTCATATTATATTACATCAAACAGTTTCAGGGATTCTTCTGAAGTTAAGAAATCTCAGATTTTTTGGATGAAAAATGTCAGCAAGAATTATTTCTTTTTTTATTAGATTTCAGTGGATTGCAATGAACCTCTTCTGTCCACAGTTTTTGTGTAACCACTGGCGCAATGCATGCAAAGAACTTGAGCAATTGCGACGTGCTTTAGCAAGGGGCCACTGATGGCCACCGTGGACCGTGGACTGTGGTAAAATTCCTAGACTTTTGCCACCAGATCACCTAGAATAACCAATATGTATTTATTTAGCGCTTGACGTGTTTGATGTTCTCAGGTGCCAAAGGCCTAGGAAATTTATCTCGGTCCACAGAGATTGGGTGACCACCTGTGGTCACAATTGGTCAATAAACTGTGGACACAAGAGGTTTATTGAAATTCATAGAAATCTAAGAAAAAATAAATACATGTTGAATTGTTGATCCAAAAAATCCGAGATTTCTTAACTCCAGAACAATTCTAGTGATTTTCAAGCAAATACTGGTACTTGATGTGAATAAACGTGAAGCATAAGCTAATGCTACAGCTTGAAGAAAAAGTAGCTACTTTTGCTTGAAGCATGTGCTTCAAGCATATGCATTGAGAATAGGAAACGTGATAATCATACAAAATCAGTAATTGCTTTTGCTTTTACCATTTACTATAAAGGAAATGCTTTTACTGTAACTGAATGCTTCTTATTAAATACTTATTATTATTATTCATACGGCCCAATATTGGATGGAGGGGATAGGTAATCATGACGCCATTCACGGTGGGCGAATTATTTTGGAACATTCTTAAAGAATTGTATACTCGGCACATATGAAATGGTCCCAATTTCAACTATTTATAATGTAGGCCTATTTTCAATATGAAGCCCATATATCTCTAACAACTGAACCACAATGGGGCCTCTGTGGTTCAGTGGTTAGAGTGACGAGCTCAGTGACTGTGGGTTTGAATCCCACATGGATGTTTGTATTGTATCCCCACGCAATGTATGCGATTACACGGGAGTTTAATTCCGGAATTAGATAATTTTAATTCTTGTTTTAATGGAACAGTGGGGCGGAGCAAGGGCAGCTTGCAAGTCTGCTCACTTGAGGCTACTTGGGGTTGTGGGTTCGATCCCCACTAGCACATCGCCTGGGTGTGCGCGCCTATTTGCACAACTCCCGTGAAATCGCTTAGCATTTTTGGAATAAGAACGGAATTGTGCAAAACATCTGTGTAACCGCTTATTCTAATTCCATGAATTGGAAATTAGAGCTAATTAATTCTGGAATTAAACTCCCGTGTAATCAGTACTAATCACCTACAATGGCTAATTATGTGGGACGTACAATCGTACATCCCGTAAAAAAAGTCCAGTTATGCCGCATAACTGGACTTGAGAATCCTACATACCATGTAGGAGTCTCAAGTAGGCCTGCATGCATAATCCTAAGTCTCAAAAGTCTGGATTCCCACCAAACGCTATTGCGCCGCGCTACAGTGATGAGGGAACTACAAATTGTAGCGCCGCGCTACATCTTGTTGGTTCGTCAGCACTGTAGCGCGGCGCAATAGCGTGTGGTGGGGATCCAGCCTGGAATAGCTTTACACAGGTCTATAGCCTCGAGGCCTACGAGTGTACGTGGCTTCGTGTAGGCCTACGATATAAAGCACGTGTAACAGCCAGCGCGAAGCTGCATAACGTAAGATGGTCTGTTCAGTTCACGCGCGAACATACGGCCGCTGCAAATGCACAACACGTGCACACAGGTAGACTGTAGACATGTTTCATTTTGAAAATGATGAAATGGAACACGTGCTACGTTACGCATGAGAGAACTCGGGTTTCTCAAGAATGTGGCTCAAGTGGGCCACCCGATTCAGATTATACACCGTAGGCCTACTTTGGGAGACGTGAGTGGCCCGTCATTGATAAACTGCAGAAGCCTGAGCTGGCCTTTCACGTTCAAAGAAGACGGAAATGTCGGCAAATTTCGTTTCGCAAAATGAAACCGCTTTTTTTTCCACGTCGATTAATTTCAGGGACGCTCGAATGTGTGACGACGACGACGATACGCATATGGACGCGATCGAGAAGATGGAAAGGGCCAAAAGGAGGGAGAAGCTTTCAAGGCCTACAGTACGACTTGTTAACCACTTGTGGTCGGAGTGTGTTGGAGCGAGCAAAACTCACCTGAAATGGCCGCGCACAATCATGGCTTTCGGTCGAGATAAATTCAAATGTAAATCGCGTTTACTCGATCACGCAACGTCGCCAACAGTTTAAAATGAATGGACGCGAATTTTCCGCGACCGCGACAAACGAAATCAAAGCGCGAAAACACACCGCACGGCGCAAAAAAATCAAAAACGACACTACCCTACGACGCCATCTTGGAAAACTGCCGCCGCCTCAGAAAGTAGTTCGTCCACGCTAATTGGCGGCGTCGTATTTTGGCGCGCAGACGCCACTGCCCCATCCCCCAGAAATTAATCTCAAACTTTGTACGCTTTACCATGCCCTTATTTACATGCAATTTCTACCCATTTTTTTAATTTTGTAACATTTCGAACATTTTTGCGTTAATAAAATTTCAAATTTGTTTTGTTTGAAGAAAAGAGGCAAGGTGGTGATGCGGTCCAACTGCGCGGCAAAGCGCGTCGAACATCAAGTTCAACGGTATTCATCCGCAATCTCAATTACAAATTCAATTACAGTTGCAACTTCAATTAAATATAAATGGTTGTAATTGCACACCAGGCCATTAAAGGGATGCGACACCGATTTTCAAAGCAAAAACTCACCGTTCGTCCGATTAAAAACTTATTAGATGACATTTTACGATCATATTTTTATTTTATCTCGTTCTTTTCATTTTCTACGCTGAATATCAAACGCGCTTTCAATTTCTTTTACAAGAGGCGCCATTTTGGATGGAACGACCCTCAAAACAACCGGTTTAATACCGGAAGTGAGGGGCGACGTCCTATTAATCCAAATAAATGCTTGACCTTGATAAATGAAAAACCTAAAACTGACAAAACTCAAACTTAAGCCTAATCTTTTCGCTTCCCATTTAAAAAAACTCATTTTTATAACATTTATAACGTTTTATAACATAATTAGGATCATAATTTATACGAAATAAATTTATCAGGCATACTGGTAATTCAAGTCATTTTATTTTACTTGTTAATATCAAATACGGTATTCAAGTCGGCCTACGGTAATTTTCTGTCAATCAAAATTGTCGTTTTCTTGAGTGCTTTTTTACAGTACCGGTACCTTTTTTCATGAAAAAACCTAAGTGTCAAAAAAACACAAATATTCAAGAGGGTTTTTTATTTTTTAATCAAAAACCAAATTGGAGAAAAACCAAAAAACACTTTTTATTTTTCCAACCCTATTATACCGTACGGGATGCATATTTCCAGAATGCACATGAAGTTATGCATTAAGGCATGGCCAAAGGCGTAGCCAGGATTTTATTTGGGAGGAGGGGGACACATCAGAAAGATTTGCAGCTTACTGTGTGCCCCGGAGCCCTGGCTGGCTCCGGGCTGGCCAACTTAAAAGTCCGGTGGAACCACACTAGTGCCGTTCACACGGGCCGTCAAAACGTCGGCCGGGCGTCGTCCGTCTTTATGCTTATGACGTCATAAGTCATTTTACCCCCGATTTTCTATTCACACGAACCAACTCCTACCGACGTCTTGAATTTGATCTGAATAAACTTTCTGCCCAAGGTCTTGAAATTTAGCGTATGTCCAGAAAAAAAAGCCTGAAATACCGTTATTGATTTTGCCCCCAAAAGTCTCGAAAATCACATTTGTAAACAATTTATTTTTTAATTAAGTAGAACGAAATTTTGTTTGCAAATATTCCGAAACTCGCAACAATAAAAATAAAAATAAAAGTCCTGATAAGTTACATCTGAGAATGTGGTATTATCACAGCACGGTACGGCCTACATACTACCCGTATAGGAGCTAGTTTACCAATTCTATTATCAATTATGTTACGCTAATTAATGTATCTTACAAAAATGGCATACCTTCAAGTTCCTGCTAAAATCATACCTGAGAAGTAAGAACTGGACGGGAGCGGGCTGAAGACACAAACGAAAATAAAGTTTTGCTGACATGACCCCATATTTTCCATGTAAACCAACAAGTATGACGAAAACTATCGACGTCATTCGACAAACAATATTACAGATAATTGCAAAGTTAATTAAAATACGTTAAACAAAATTGTAATTGCAATTGCAAGCACGTCGATGTTTATGATTTAGCAATTAAAAGGAAGAAGCTAAGGGGTCAATTAACCATTGGTCAAAGATCAGCTGGAATGCCTAGACAATACCATTA
This sequence comes from Polyzonium germanicum, assembly GCA_034700265.1. Lineage (NCBI taxonomy): Eukaryota > Metazoa > Arthropoda > Diplopoda > Polyzoniida > Polyzoniidae > Polyzonium > Polyzonium germanicum. The sequence continues at coordinate 6,786 of JAQIYI010001120.1, forward strand.
AATCAAAACAAAGATAATATTAGTAAACTTATTAAATTACTATTAGGCATCAGCTTCACTAAAGTATGATCGTTGTGAGAGGATTCTACGGAGCACGTAAACTATTCTAGTTTTGTTTGGAAGGTCTGTGAAACTATGAGAGATTTAACTTTATTTGGGAACGATTATTACTTTTTAATTTATTATTCGCGCAAAAGAATGCAAATAAAAATACGTTCTAGTCATTTAATTTCAAGACAAGAGAAAAAAAGAACATTAAAAAAATGTGCGAATTAATCCTGCGCAGAGAATTGTTCTTGTCAGCCTTTCTTGAATGTTCAGGATCCACTGAAAAAAAGATCAAAATTTTATCAAAATAAAGTTAAACTCTGGCAATACTGCAAAACCAAGCCTGACATCCGCTATGAATATTACGAGTGGCCCAAAAAAAACCATACCTACTTTCGGTGCTTGTATATTTGGTTTTATAAGGACTAGAAACTTTCTTCTAAGCGTATTGGATAATTTTAATTTGGATGGTTCTTTGATTTTTAAGAGCGTTTTAACGAATGGTCTGCAAAAAAGTCACTACCAGAATTAAGTTCAAATGATGGATTTCACTTTCGCTCATGATGGAGCTCTATCTCATCGCAAACACCATAGGACTACTGCCCAGTATCTTCAGAAAGATTGTACAAGTTTCATTCAGCCTGACGACTGGCCCAGTGGCCCTCCAACATCCCAGATCTCAATCCAATGGATTATTTTGTGTGGGACGCCTTGCAGGAGGAAGTTTAATCATCGAATAACCATTCAAATTTTAAATACCGATACGCCGTTTTAAAGGTAATGGATGGACCTATCCAATAAGCTTAGAACAAGATTTCTAGCCCTTATAAAACCAAACATACCGAAAGAAGGTACGGTTTTTTTTTGGGCCACTCGGTATAAGGTGTAACGTTGTTACTGCCGTCACACAAAGTATCTTAATATCAGATTATATGGGGGCAGTGTGAAGCGACTAATTTCTATATTTTCAATTAGGTATATTAAAAATAATTCAACGGAAACTAAGGTCTTCATCATTAGTCAGTGGTCACTCATTCGCGTTTGTCTTATTTAAGTCAGCGTTTTGGACGTGAACGTTCAATTCTCCAGATGCGCGTTTCTGGACATGAAAGTCGTCGAGAAAAGTCGACGATGTGACTGCAATATATCGCAATCACGTTCCATTGACCAATCAGGATCCACAATGGAAGAGGATGACGAAATAATGTCGTCACATCTTCGATTTTTCTCGACGACTTCCATGTCCAGAAACGCGCAGCTGCAGGGTCCAGGGCGATCAATAATATAAATCCAAACAATTAGCTAGTAAGTTGCTAGTTACGCGGACCTAAAATTCAACAATTGCAATACGTACACGATGATGTTATTGATCGGAATGTGGATTAGCTTGACGAAGAATCCGATGAATCCCATGATGGCGAAGCCGATGGCAGTGGCTTTAGCGATCTGCTGAAACTCTGTAGGCGATTACACAGGAGTTAATTCCGGAATTAGTTAATTCATTTCTAATTCTTGTTTTAATGGCTCAGGGGAGCGGAGCGCGCGCAGCTTGCGAGTCTGCTCAACAGAGGCTACTTGGGGGACGTGGGTTCGATCCCCACTTGCACATCCCCTGGGATGCGCGCCTATTTGTACAACTCCCGTGTAATCGCGTAGCATTTTTGGAATAAGAACGGAATTGTGCTAAACTTCCGTGTTACAGGAATTGGGGGTCCGGCGCCGGACGCATATTATTCTACATATAGATTGTACAATAAAACGTAGGCCTACGACGCATTGTTATGCTGCAGGGCGTCATCTACAGCCAAATAACAAACTGAATCTAAATATAGGCCTATAATTGCCGTGTGGAAATTTAGCTGGCGCTAATCTAAACAATTTCCCAACATTCCTTTAAAAACGCGAGTTTAGTCCTGACCATTTTGTCGCAGAATCTAACCCTACGGTAAGCACACGTACCCTTCATGTCTGGCTTGGTGCACCTCTTCACCAGCCTGACGGAATCCTTGGCGAACTTTGTTGCGGGCTCAACGAATGCAACGATTTGATCCATTTTCTCTTGCGTAACTTGGAGAACTGTTTAAATCGTTTGTAATTAGTTAAGTTGAATCAAGGCTAAATAAATTAATATTTACCAGCGACGGACCAGATGACGTGGCAAAAAGGACGAGACAAGGAGTGCTGCGTAGCGATTCTAGCGAAGTGTTGTTTCGATATCGATAACGAAAGTATCGATACTTTGAGGTATCGATACTTTTGATGGTATCGAATGAAATATCGATACGCGAATCCCCGCAGACATGCTTAAAAAGTTAAAAACGCCCCTTCGAGTACGGTATGGTGGCTGAGCGGTCTCATGATGTTTTTTTTTTTTAATACGAGCGTACACAATTTTTTTCCTAATAAACAATGTTTTTTGCATTAATTTGCTGGGTAAATTTTGTTCAATAACCAGCCCGTGTCTGCATTCTATCGTGCCTATACAATTGTATATACAAGTATAGTTAAGTACAGGTACTGGTACCATAGTCATAGCCTTCTACACTATATACAAGTAGATTAGATCTCTTTTTGAAGAACGCAGCAGGGTTAATTTATTTTATTTTAGCACCGTACAAATAATTTCCTCATTTAAATTAATTTAAATGAGAGTCCGCCTGCCTGATCGATCCACTGCGTTCTCCCCCCCCCCCCCTTTAAGTGGGCAATCACTGAAAACTCATTTTTTTTTATTTCCCCACATTCTCATCAATTGTGCTATTTTTATCGCGTGAACCGACAAAACCTTTGGCTATAATTGGTTCACGAATCATAATAAAAGCTAAAACTAGAATCAGGAGCAAAAACATATGGCGCGAAATAACCCAACTTTCATCTTTGCTTGTGCATATCTTGGTTTTAATTAAAATACCTCACATTTGCATATCCTAGCTTTTATTGTGAACTGCTTTACATGTACGCGGGAAGCACACACACACACAGGAACACACCAGTAAAATACAAAAATACATACCGTATATTTAATCACATAGTTATGTCACCCACCTGGTCTGAAGAAACCCGTACATGAACATTGCTACAATGCTCACAACTGGATTGCACCAAAAGCTCAACGAAGTTGCGCCCGATGGTTTCAAGTATTCGGCATATTTCTTCCAGGTGCCGTTGTTGGGTCGCGGCTCCAAGTTCAACAGATGCGTCATTATGTTGTAAACGTCCACTGTGTTGATCGATGGGATGATCTTGCCGCGCTTGAAACCTGCATACGATTAATATTTATATGTAAATATATGTGCGAATATTGTCAGATAGTCATATAGAGATTAGCGTTGGCCTACTTAAGTAGTTAACCTACCGTAACCGAAAGCGTAAAATATCCCTCTCATATCATTGACTTCGTCCGGATCGTAACCGTGGTAGCCCTTTGGAATTTCTTCATCCTTGATCCGCGGTATTTGTTTGTCGCTGTTTTTAATCTGTCAAAACAAAAAAATTAAAAACAAAATAAATATGAATATGGCAATGTGCAAAAGGGCACATAAATAATACCACATTAAGGTTTATATTGTATCCCCACTCAGAAGCAATGGCTTATATGGGAACGGTTGGGACCCCCATCCCTACAAAAAATTCTAAATTAGCCTACTATGATATTTTGAAAGTATCGAAGGACTTTGGTTCACGATAGGTCGCTTATGTAGTTTTCAACGATAAATTTCACCTCAGCCACGCGATTACTTTTTTTTTCTAAAATTCCAAAATGAATATTTAAAAAAACGCAAAATCATAGAATGAACGGTACCTCGTAGAAGCGGGTGAATGTTTGTATCTCCCGCATGCGTAAAAGAGTTCCGGACAAAAGAATTAGCGAAAGAACTAATGAATGAACCAATCACAGAGGACAGATGCAGGTGCCATTTAAGTCTGCTATAGGCGCCACACTCACCGTAGATGGCGCCTTTGACGATCTAGAAGAATCGCTTATAGAGCGCAGTAGTAGCGGTACCGGTAACCATCTAGTTCTATTGACTGCCGCTAAGCAAAATTTGACGCTGTTCAAACAGATGAGTGTGAGCCCTATAAAAGTCCTTCGCTCGGTAGAAGAATTACTAAAGAAAACTTATTGGTTCTAGTTGAAACGCTTACACCTTCGATGAAATATCCCTTTTTGGCCAACACGAAAATGGGAGGCGTGTGATTGCTATTCTTCATGTGGTATTTCTCGGGAATGTCCGGTTTCTTCCAAACGTTGATGCCATCCATGGACATCAAAGCGTTGTAAACCTTAAAAGAATAAAATCGAATCACCAGATAAGATTTCTCTTTTATAGCACGCATTAATGTGACAATCTCGAGTACATTTCCTATTTTACTATAAATGCATACCGCGTGTATCCTATTGGCATGAGGATAAACTCCCACAGAGGCTCCTTGTCCAAGGATGAATCTGATGTCGATCATGCTCAAAACGGAGCCCAAAGAAATCCGTTTGACGCGTTCTTCGTCGGTGGCTGTCATACCATGATCAGAAACTACGATAACGTTCACCTAGATATAAAATAAAAAGCATAAAGTAGATTAGAATTTAACTTTTTTTCTGTTGTTTTTGGGTCTCCTCAGCTATAAGTACAGTTAAAACACCTTCACTTTGGTGACAGTCGTTATCTTCTTATGCGTTTTTTTCTTTAGCTTCGATGTGCTAAACGTTGTCTTTTTTGTTACCTGAAATATAAACGAGTCTTACGTAAATCTGGGTTCACATAAAATGACAATTAATGCATGCAATTGTGCAATCGTGCAATGTGCACGACCTCATGTAGATAGGCGATTAATCACCATGAGCAAATCAATAAAAATTAAATTTAACAACAATCAAATTAATTAAATATTCTCAAATAAAAATTGCATCAACAGGTCACAATGGAGCGCAAGGTCCAACGACCCACGAGGGCAATTATCAGATAAGTCTCCGTATGCTAATCATTCGACGCAATAAATAAACAAAATAATCAATAACAATTAAAATAAACTACCGTACCGTAAATAAGAATCAAATTAAATTACTCGACCAAAAAAGAAATAAATTAAATTACTAGACCAATTAATAATTAGGCTAAATTAAACTAATACAATATACAATTGTATGTACGAGTAGTTTTAAACAAGAATTAAATTAACATACAAGTATTAAAATTCAAATCAATAAATGAGCAAAAAATAATAAAATAAACAGGATAAATATAAAAAGAATATACAAAACGAGATTAAACAAAATTACGCTCGTATATTAAATACAATACAGTGTATACCGTACCGGTACTAACAATGCTAAAATACTATACACTAAATAAAATTGATTAAATTTAATTAGATTTAGATTAAATTTTATCAAATTATGCCTGAATTAAGATATAATTATAGCAATACGCGAACCTTTTTTTCCAACGTGTAATCCTCGAGCAAGGTGATAAAATCGTTGAGTTCCTCGTCAATCGAACGGATGGCCATAGTCATTCTGGTCGATTCCGGTCCTTCTTTGTGCCCGATATAGTCGGCATACTCGACGTAAATTTGCGCAAAATCAGCTTGGTCATCAGCAAATTTGCTGATCACGTCGTCGACGTGCTCGTGAAACGACTCCAGTTTATTGTGAAACTCGTATGGTTTACAATACTTGGGCTTCAGAGTCTCGTTGAAGATCACTTCGCAACCGGGCCAGTCGTAGAGATACGTGCGCAGGTCAGACTTGGCCGCGCGCATCCAGATCGGTTCCGTCTCGTTCCACCAGAACGGTAGTCTGGAATTGTTCGCTGGTAGCATATCGAAGAAGACATCTCGCTTCTCGTCGTACATGTTGTTCATAACCATGCCGTGGTTTTCCGGGTACATGCCTTCAAAACACAAAAAAAAACATTAATACACACACAAGATTTAACGAAAGATATGTTTTGCGAATGATCGCCAAACATATGCGATATGTCACGTGTGAAAATACATGTTCAACATTTTTCCCGAAAAGCATAATATTTGTTGTCCTAGTAATTATGAATAAATTAGATCCAACGCCTAATTAAAAATATTATGAATTTTCGTAGAATAGTTCTTTTATATATTGCAGCAATTTTTATAAACAGCAGCGTGCGTATATACAGCGGTCATTCCAGCAGCATATACAATGCATTGTACTCACATGTAGGAGTGAGTCATAAACCCAAAAACATCAAAAGTTAATCAAAACGAAGGTCTTTTTACAACGCAAAAAAATCTATAAATAAGCTACACTTTGACAGATTGGCTATTTTACTAATCACAATACTGCATGGGTGCCAAAAATCTTAGAACACCCAGATTAGAAGCAGATTATTTTTGGGAGCAGCTCTGACATACAGAAGAAGGAGGATTTTTAACGAAATAATCTTGTAGAAAGCCTTACATATAAAAAAAATGAGAA
>JAQIYI010001121.1:0-13283 GCA_034700265.1 Polyzonium germanicum
TGACTTGGCTCTCATAATTCCTTGCCTGAGCATAGTCAATTGTATTCATATAGGCATAGTTGGCACATTTGACTTTCTAATACCGGATTAGCCCATCGAGTGATGATTGATATTAAACACAAATCATGCATCATCAACATTATATAAGCATACGAGAGACTTCATTCTTATTAATCCACGCGGGCCGATATCAGCCGCCACTTTTGGCAGTTAGCTTAATACATGTAATCACAAGAGGTGCGTGGGTCGTGGACGCGCGGTCATTAATGTCGAGATTACATATTGTACGGGTCACATATTCTTCAAGTACGTGGATGCGTACGGAGCAACAAGTACGTGGGTCGTCGAGATTTGAAATTAAAACTTCGGCGGCGGAGGACCTAGCCCAAACAGAAATGAAATTGTCTGCGAGATATCCTGCAGAGATCATTCAGTTTCACCGCACTCTGCTTGATTCATCAAGACGATTCGGGCGAAAATTTTCTTCATTTCACTTAAATAAGTTTAAATATTGGCCTAAACAGTTTTTTGTCATAAACTAACCAGTAACTACTAACCACCAACAGTTCGGAGGTAACTAACCCTTCGACGCCCATCGCCCACTTGCGACTTCATAGTAAGATAGCTGTTACTAATGAGTAAGCTAAGCTCACATAACGCATAAATACACATGAAAGGCATATTTTTTTAACACTTTTACAGGCATATTTTTGAAAAACGCATGGAAACCCATATAATTGGATAGTTATTACTTATTAGTTAGGCCTATGTCTGTTGGTTCCCCATTTCTAAAAATGAAATAAATATAGACCTAAAGCATTTTTAACCATTAAAATCATATTTTTGACTAATTAATTCATTAATCAATAGGCTTAACATTGATTAATATTTTTTAATATTTTGTCTCATATTAAAAATATTAAAATCATATTTTTCACTATTAAAGCATATTTTAAACCTATTAATAAAATATCTATTGTCGGAGCGAGCGAAGCGAGAGAGAATATTACTAAGTGTTTTTAGTTATTTTTGGCAATTTTTAATCGGGTTTTTTTTATCCAATATTGGTGCTTTTTGACACTTTTCAACTTTTGTAAAGTTGCCCCTATTCAAATGTACAAAAGGAGGGAATTTCTCAAGGAGTGGGAATTTTTGAGTAGGCTACAGACGGGGAAATTCCCTCCCGGATTCAACACTGGTTTGAAAAGCGTCCAAAACACTTGGTTCAAAAGATCAACCTTTGAACAAGTGTTTTGAATCGTTTTACCACTCATGAACTACGCAAGGGCCTACAGGATGAGCTAGTAAACCTAGCTTCTGAACCAACTTGGCGTGTCGTAAATATCGTGAGCAAATCAATTGTGATATTTATAGGCCCCCGTTGCAGCAGCAACGTGTACGTGCTTTGTTGCAGACACGTTGTCACAAGTCGATTGTCGCCAAGGGAAATCAAACGGTCTCCGTACATGACACGTTACGGCGAGTAATTTACCCCAAAGGTGCTTTTAACTACATATGCTAGTTGTTGACTTAATAAGCCAGAAGATGCATCGAGGACGCCAAAAGATATAATAAAAACAAATTTAAAAACCTTCCAGCTATTTAGGACGTTGTTGGCCGCCTAAAAAAAAATCAACTTTTGTTTTTTTTATTTTTCATTTCCACTTTCTACTTTGCTAGCTGCAAACACACCTAGGCTATTAGATATTGTTTTGAAACAAATGATTATCTAACCACTAGCCAACCCTAGCCGCCCATTTTCCAATTGTCCATGTATGGTCATCATCATGCAGCCAGTAGGCTAAATTCCCCCAACAAGAAAAAAAAAAAAATAAAACTGAAATCTTATGAGACGAAGACACTCCCAAAGCCAACGTGACGAATACGTTCTCAAAATTGACACAATTTACGATAAATTAGGCCTAGTTTTGTAACTAAATTTTTGTTATTGTTTACATGGCCGGAAACACGTACTTGCAGAACAATTAAGCCTAATTCTTGAAATTACGACATTACAGTGAATGCCTAGCTTCTATATAGCTTTAGGCCTAGCTTCTACGCGTGACGCAGAATCAAGTCAGGTTATTAGGCTTATCCGAGAACGACTTCGACATTCTAGGCCCACATAGGCCTACTGTACAAGTAGGCCTATGTACAAAATTATATTGATTCAATGAGCTATAAAATCAATAACGACTTTTCTTAAGCCTCAAGGTGGGTTTCATATCTATTGAATTGTGTGCTCGACAATTTAACAGCAACAGCAGCAGCAGCAGCAGCAGCAGCTGCATAGCTTAGCCTAGCCGAGCGTACGTGAAAGGGCGTTTTGACGTCATTTGGCGGCCATTTTATCATCGCAAGTCCACAGTTGGGTGTTAACTGTTAACTAAACAATAGACAGGATAAAGCTACACGCACAAATCAACGTGACCGCTACAGAATGACATCATTAGTATTTAGTAAAAACTAAAAGATTAGGCTTCGCGTCTAGCGAGAAGATTTTACAAATGACGTCACTCTTAAGCGTTTACATTGGCTCTTACGTGTACAGCAGCTTATCCTGTCTACCAACATTCCACGTACAGGACGGACAAAAAGCTATCTTAGCGCTCTTTTTAGGAGCGTCATAAGAGATTCCTCTTATTTTTTTAGCCACTTGGAATTCATTACTGTAGTTTCATTATTTAGCAACTAGATGGCATGTCAGTGTTCCTGCTACGTGTCGTACGTACGCGCAAAATCGTGAACTACTTAGGCCTACAAATGGTAACTAAATACAATGTACATGGGAGCAGAGCTCGCAATGTACGCTTTGTAATGCTGCGCAGAATTGTAAATTTGAACGGGACTTGAGGCTGTCTTAACTCCCTAGGATTACATCGGAAGTCGCTTTTGAGTTACAACCGTTAGCGAAATTCATGTTCTCAGCTTCATCTGCAATATGCATGGTCAATTGATTGATTACAGGTTTATGATGTCTAGGCATAGCGTTCTTAACTTCTCAGCTATGCCTAGGCGTAGTAAAAAAATATATTTATTTGGGTGCCGGTGCTGTGCAAGTTACTGACATTGCTAATTTTGCAGTGTTGATTAGACTGATTACATTACATTCATCACATCATGAAGCCTGCGATGAAATTTACCTTCTTGAGATGTTTGTTCACCCACTTGGTGAACGTCTTCTTTTGAATTGCATCGCGTTCATCTGAAATAAAAGCAAAAAAAAATTAGAAAACATTAAAACCTATAAAAAAACCTATAAAACGATTTGAGAAGGGAACAAAATTGCGCCAAAATAAAACGATAACTAGGCCTAGACCTAGTTCTTGAGAAACTTAGGCCTAATCTTGAGCTGATTTGCTTATCATCTATTCACTATCCATTCATACATGTACATGTACAATTGTACATGTAGCCTAACTTCATAAGCTTCAAATTCCATTTCATGTCTTAAGCTTATTATGCTTATAGGACTAGCCTAGTGTTTTTTTTTGTATTCGGGTAATTAGACCAACACAATAATGGTCTAAAGTATACTCCCTAATAGGCCTAGGCCTAATAAAAGTGAAACTTGTAAAAAAAAACTGGCACTCGACCTAAAGAATAAATTTAAGCGGAAATTAGCATTTTTTGGGCAGTGAAATTTAAGTGCGGGTAGGCGAAACCATAAATTTGACCAAGTCATGCCGCATACTTGTATAGTTTAGCCAGGGGTATCGCACTCGTCCGAAATCCTTCGTCAACCCGCCGTAATTAACCTCACCAAAAAGCATGTGGGCCCCGCCAAGAGTGACCCTACTGTATATCCATATACTGTGGTTTAACCTAGGCCGGCTTTAGTCCTTTACGAAGTTTCATGTAAGCCTACATTTGTTCATGTAGACATGTACCCATGGGTCCCATGCATTGTACTGGTTCCGGTACCGAGACATCAAGCCTATATTTGAGAATTTGAACATTAAATATGCCAATATAGGGATTGTAGGCCTATACCTCGGTCCCCCTACACGTATGGCATATGAGCCTACAATTTAAACATCGTATAAAACTCAAAAATAATAAATTATTCAACTTTCACATGTCCAGCATTTGATATGTAGGCCTACAATTTAAACATCGTATAAAACTCAAAAATAATAAATTATTCAACTTTAACGTGTCCAGCATTTGATATGTAGGCCTATCAATTACATGTATGAAACATGTCTGCTGGTGTGAATTAAAGTTCGACATTTCATCTGTTTAAAACTTCAAATAGGCCTAGCCTATTAGTTACCAGGTCTTCATATATAATATGTAGCTTATAGTAGGCGTAGGCCCTATTGCTGAAGTAATTTTCAATAAATCATGAGTCGCCATTTTAATTTTTTTTGCGTCATGCCTAGGTAGGCCTAAAAGTCTGTAGGGTTACAACTTGTCTTGCTTTGGACCAATGACCATTTGTCAAACCAAAGGTTGCATCTGGTCGCATATGATAAGAATTGCATAGGCCTAGTGCGAATGAAATATTACGCTAGCATTTTGCCTGGAGCAATTTTTGCCTTCGCAAAAAAAAATGCAAATATGCCATCAACGCAATCCATTTTCTCGTTAAAATCTCAAGGATATTCGCAGTTGCCGCACCTACATGTAGGAAGAAGCAAAAGCCTCAAAAGTAGGAATCAAAGGTAGGAATGTCTTGTTCATTCGAGAGTTCCGCTTTGTGCAAAAGTGAGCAAAAACAAACTAGCCTAGGCTAAGAATTATTTTCGATAGGCCTACAATCACTACAAGCACGATAGGCCTACTCTTATCTACTTTATTTATTTATTAGCGTATAATAATTATTAATTTAATTAGGCCTAGACTTAAATTACAAAGTTAACACATAAAAAATAGGCCTAGGCTGGTCAAATGAAAATGATGCTATTGATTAGGCCTACATCTGGAAAATCTGAAATAATATTGACAAGGTAGGCCTATATAGAATAGGCCTATTGACAAAATGCATGGAACAATAGGCCTACATATAGAATATTGACAAGGTAGTCCTATTGCCCTAAATAGAATAATTACCGGTATTTAATATTTTTTATTGTACTATTGCGCTATTTTATTAATGTTTTAACTCATAAGTTCGCGTCGTCTGCTTTCTGTTGATTATTTTGCCCGAGCAAAACGGAACACTTTACGCATCTACATGTAAGAACAATAGATTGTACATGCCAGGTGCTTTGCCCGCAAAAAATGGAGGCCCTTCGCGAAAACAACTCCCGTGTAATCGACCTCTACATGGAAATGACATTTAATGGACTGTCGTGAGGACTGGCCCACAAACCTATTCAGTCTCACAGGAAGCTTCAGCTCTCAAGGAAATAAACATTTCTCACGAAAGGCGTACTAAAGTATACCTTTGTGCTTGGACAAGCACTGCTCGTAGACGGTTCGAGGCCCGTCGACGTTGGGCGGCTGCGGCGACGAGAATCCGCCGTCAGAATCGACGCTGGCGTTGGCGTTGCTGCCGTTCGACGCCGAACCGTTCGTGCCGTTCGTCACATAGGTCGACGCCATATCGATCGCTTGCAGGGTCGAAGGTCAACTATGGCTCGCGCGTGCGCGAATGCACTTCTCTACCAATTACCGGTACTGTACGCGTCTGCCTTACGTTCAATTGTTCAAAATGTACACCAAGGCCAAAGATTGATTGGGAAATTTAAATAAAAATTAACCAAAAACCAAAACTTGTGTATAAACTGATGCTCACTTTGGAGGTCTGGATGGATGGAAGTCAAGTGAACTGAACACTGGAGAGTCAAGAAGACGAATGAGAGGCTCGGACGTCGCGTGGTCGTCAAAGTCAAACTGCATGTTGTGTTTAGAGCATGGGAGGGCCCATGATCATCAGATGCAGGGCGCGCGCGTCCAGAGGACGCAGCAGCTGATGTCCATGATCCTATTGGACTAGGCCTAAAGGCAGAACTTTATTTTCAAAGTTCTTAACCGTATTTAGGCAATCGAGCTTACTTCTGTGCACGGAAGGAGGAGGAGGAGGAGGAGGAGGAGGACGTCGATCGAAGTCCGCGCGCAATGTAGACAAATTTACGCCACGTCACGTCGTCGTTGTTCGTCTTTTGCGGAGGCGCTTTCAATGGAAACCAGCCTGCCTGCATGGGCGCACCCACGTCAACCTCCGCGCGTACGTCGACAGTCGTCGTCGTTCGCTGTGATGCAACACAGCACGTTATAGTTAGAACATCGTGGGCTCGAATTAACGGTTGGGCGACGATCGAGCTAGGGGTCGGGAGGGTCAACTTCCTCTGGGCCCCTAATTGTTTTCCGGGCACGTCGTTCCAGATGACAGGATCCGCATGTAGGCCTACTTTGGCTTCGTAGGGGCGCTCACGTGCCCATATATGCAGGCGCTGCACGTGCTGCCGGCGCTCTTTTGGGCGCAACTCGTTCCAAATTGAACAACAATTGGAACGTCGTGTTTTTTCTTCTTCTTTCCAATTTCCAAAGTTAAATTCACCCTTGGATCGAACTTGAAGTGCAGTTTGAATCTTTGAACTCCGACTGGATTAGCGTTTCGGTTCGAGGTGCAATGCACCTTTTGCAGCGGGCGCATCCGCGGCGAAGCAGACAGCTTTCTGGAGATGATAAGAGTTTACTCGGCAGAAGGGGAGGAACAACAGCGAGGGGAAAGAACAAACAAACAAACAAAAAACAAATTGATAAAAAAAACAACCGCCCGCGGATGCAGCGAGAGGGAGGCCAACAACAACGAAGCAGCGCACGCGTGTTCTTTTGTATTTCCTCCACAGGGATTTATTTCATCATCATTGAATGTAAAAAGTGAAAGGACGAGACCTTGTCCATTGGTTAAAGCGCTTTAGCGTCCTTCCACGTTTCATTTACCGCTACTTCTCTTCTGCTTCAGGACGGCAATCCGCACTAAACTACGCTGTAGGCCTTGGCTTGTTTCGCTTTTCAAACGAAAGAAGTGCAAACTCATGAAAACTAGACCTAGGTTACTTTAAAGGGGCGCACACAAGAAATTTCACACTTTAGTTTTAGCTTTTTTAAATCACTTTAGGATAATCACTTTTAAAGATAACTTTTTAGGATAATCACTTTTATAGATGGGCCTAATATTTTTTGTCATTTTACTTTTTTCAGCAATAAAAATGCTAAAGCCGGGGTACGTAGCGACAATTTTCACTTTTCTACTTTTAGGTTTTTCATATCACTTTATTAGTATATGCAAATAAAATATTTTGCATAGGCCTAATTCTAACTTATTTTCGCGATAAAATGCATAGGCCTATTTTATCATTTATTTTAAAATATTAATTATAACGTACCAGCAACTTCCTGCAAACGATGTGTTGCATCAGCATGCGCCATATACTCAATGTAATAAAACCGGAATTCGATGGTAGCCTGGTAGGCCTACGTTACAATGAATGATGGTGGCTTCCATGAAGCTAGCCCATACCGTACCGCTTTCGATAGCGTTTAAAAAGTGAAAAGAATAAAACAATGGACTTTTTTCAAAAAAGTGCTAAAAGTGATTATTTTTGTTTTGGTAAAAATATGAATAAAGACTGCTTAAAAGAAACTTAATTAACTTATCAACAGTCAAGAAACTAGTTTCAAGAAAAAATGCATTTTTATTGTATTATTTTTTTGTAATTTTAGATTATTCTCAGCAATATTTTACAAAAAAATATCTTTAAAAATAGTGATTTGAAAAACCTAAAACTAAATAAAAGTGAAACTTGTCGCTTCCCCTTTAAGCAGTTCCATGGAAAAGTGGCTTTTTGTTTACATGAAAAGCAGGCCTAAAGACATTCAGGCGAAGGATGAGAAATGCCATTCTTGTACTTTAGGTGCAGGTTTCCCATGCGGCTAATTTCACGCTAATTCGTCACCAGTGTTCAACGCGAACTCATTACATGACCAAGGCCTATTTAGACTCTGTTGGGGCCCTTTTTCACCGACCAAATTGTAGAAAACCACTTGTGACGTCATAATTCACTACGAATTTGTTCGTTCATCGACGTTCGCTGCATGTGAACTCCGCTTTAGACAAGGAGTCTACGCTCAAATCTACTAGGCCTAGGCCTAGTCAATTCCGGTTTAATTACCAGGTCTACCAACATTACATGTAAGCAACTACAATTAGGCCTCAATTGAAACATTCTCGAGGACACACGCTCAGGAATAAATTTGTTTCAAATGAAATTAATTAAATTAGGCCTAGGCCTATAGCTTATTAGTGAGCTGACATTATTGTCCGCCACACACGTCTCAAAGATAATCGCTTGATAGTTTAACTTGCACAACAAGTGTAAACAATTCGCAATTAAAAAATTTAAATTCCACACAATTTCGTTTCTGGCTCACCAGTCAGTCGGGCCAGCGGTGCCAGTGCCACAGTCGCAGGAGTTTGGCAAAAGTGCCAATGAGATTATTTTAGGCCTGGGCCTATGACAGGATGCCATACATACAGTGTACAGTCACAAGGAACAGTCCGGAAATAGCCACTTGGGTAGGCCTACACAACGAGAGTGACGTAGTCAACAGTCTCATCCTTAATATACTGTAGGCCTAGGTCTAGGCCTGATTAAGAGAATATTGTGTACACATAGGCCTACTTGACGCATAACTCTCATAACTTTATAAGCCTATAAGATCAATTTGGCTCAAAGCCTAAATCTTAATAAAGCCAATTAGCCGACCTGTACTTCCGTACATGAAATATAGAATCATGATACCTACAACATCCAGCCATGGATTATCCAAAAGAACGAATCGAGGGAGAATTTTTTGTAGCGTTTTTAGGTTAGGCCTATTTAATCTTGCGATTTTCGAGGATTTCAGGAGGTGGGGGATTCCCTAGGCCTGCATGTAGGCCTAATATTTGTTTTTTTTTATTTCATTACCGTATGAAGTTGCATTAATTTAGCAAAATGAAATTCGCTACAAAGAGTTAAATTAAGTGCTAACCTTAGGCCTACATGAAAACAATCACAAAGCAGGACTGGGCTACTAAAGGCCTAGGCTAGGCCTAGATGAATTCTGAGATGTCATCATTCATCAAACGTTAAAAGCTGGTGATTCAATCAATCAGGTAGGCCTAGGCCTAATCATAACATTCCAAAGAAAGAACTGATAAAGATATGCATCGGATACGGTAGGCCTACGCGAGTCTAGTCGAGTTTAGAGATTAGCCCACATGTGGCTTACTCAAGGTGCGGCTCCGATTTTATTCTCAAATAGCGATAGTAGGTCTAGCCTACTCTGTTAGGCAATAAAATGCAAAAAAAATGCACTCAGCCATGTGCCCATGTCCATGTAATTACACAGGGAAATTAGAAATAACCGATTTGATTGCGGAACGAGGTTTAGCTCCGACTAAAGTACCTACTAGAAGGCTCCTAGTTGAACATATGCTCCCGATTAAATTAATATCAATATCCTAGGCCTATCACAATAATCATCTAAAAGTTTTGAATGAATTGAAATAGGAAGACTGGCAGATAGGCCTAATGATCACCATCATTCTGAACTTCAATCATATGAATCATAATTCATACAAATCAAAGGCCAAAGTCTAATTACAAAGTATTGGGCTACTGTATCCGTACGCATATACTGGTACTGTGGTACGGTAAGACTACCGGTACCGTACATGTATATTGTGTGATCACTTGATCAGAATTTATTGATTATGGCTGCGATCACCTGTCATCACTCATACATGTTACGCCTACAAACAAAAAACCGAACTACCGGTAGCAGAGTCAACTAGGCCTATGAAGAATATGCACCAACTGAGTCGGTGCATATTCTTCATAGGTTTAGGCCTAGTTTACTTTGCTTAATTTGCTACATTTACCGGTATGGTATGCATGTCTGACATGTGTCACACGAGTCTGCAAGTCTTTCGCTCGATCGGAACCGACTAAAATGCTAGACCTATAGAAGTTGCCAAACCTGTAGGCCTGGTTTCATAGTTTGTAACACATGTGGGCCATTTTAGAAAACGGGCTAAAACAATAACCGTTTGTAGGCTATACAGCGACAAACACGTGTTTTTGTTTTGATTTATTTTTTTAATAGAGCCGCATTTGTCTAGACGTAGTGTGGTTAGTTTCTTTGTTTCTAGTTAAGTCCTGCGGCGGCGCCGCTATTACCATAAATTGTCTACTTGCTCTACCTTTGCTCTAGCTCGGTCGGTCACGTAAAGAAAAGTTAGAAAACTACCCGTACTTAAACGATTAGACATGCATGTAAAGATTATATGAAAAATGTAAAAAGAACTTTAAAAAAAACTAACCTACTCACTTGTTTCTTTTGCTCGGATCATAATTAATTAATTATGGGCGTAGGCCTATTAAATTTGTATTTCCCCTTCTTGTTTCATAGGGATACATTCGTTTTTTCAATTATTCCCCCTTGGCAAGAAAAGTGTGAATTAATACTGTAGGCTATCCAGTATCCACGTCGATTTCAAGAAGATGAAATGAATGAGCCTACTACCTAGCGATAGGCCTACCATAAGAAACACTCCTGGCCGTACACTTCCGGCACCAGCTGTTTTGTAAGCCTACACTCGTAGGGCCTAGTATGGATGGCAAAAACCACAAATGGTTTTTGGTTTTTATAGGCCTAGGGCGTACCCTGAAAAGCCACGATAATAGCCATCCCTAATTTGTAGGCTACTGACAGCTACAGTGTAGGCCTACTCACAGAGTGACAGTAAGTTTAGGCCTATGCATGGTGATTTGTTTGGCCAATGTTCTGTCGGTTTTACCGATTGCATCATTTAATCATGTGGCGATCGCAGCGACATTCACCGATCAGCTTGCGAGAGTTTAGGCCTATGTATAAGTCAAATGCTCTACTCCCAATACAGGAAGGCCTATAGGTTTACGAGTCATACCTGTAGGCCTACTGTACGTGCAATAGGCCTAAGTGGAGAACAAGATTAAGGCCTAGATTCCTATTTGAGGTCGATTAGGGCTACATGGGAGTTATTTTGCGATGGTTTCTACCGGGTTTGAGCCTGGCATGTACGTACATTTTTAATATGAATCTAGACTTAAGTATGCCTAGGCCTTTTTTTTTTTGCATAACGAAGAATAATCGATTGTACAAGCCTGGCGCGCTAAATCCGCTAGAAAACATATCGCAGGAACAACTCTCGTGTAATCGATCTGATTATTCAGTTTATGGTTGTAAAATCTCAGGAAAGATTCTGACAAAAATGGAAAAATTGAAGAAAATCCGCTAATTATGCTTAGAAGTTACCAATCATTTTTGACATGATTTTTCCAACATCCCTAACGAGATATTTCCGAATCTTTTTCATTTTTGTTTCCACTTTATCCGGAAATTTTACCAGGTCACACACGTAGATCCAGCAATTACATGTATTAGGCCTAAGTAGCCTGACTCAAGTTCACCTGCTATCCTGAGGACGGCTCTGTCGGCAGGGTCCAGTTGCAGAATGCTCAGCGGTTTGTCCTTGGCCCACTCGTTGAGGCTGGTGCAAGACGCGGACCTGGACGAAGACGCCGTGCCGCCGCCGCCAGCTAATCCACCGCCGCCGCCGCCGCCGCCGTCCATGTTGCAGTTGACGTATCTCACGCGTACGCACTGCAGCACTTGACGTCTACCATGTCGTTGATGTTCGCGGTCGTCGCCACCATTTCTCGACGCGAAATCCTTAATAATTCGACTGGAAGTCGACGACGTACTGGAAGCTGGAATAAGAAATAGGCCTATAACGTAGAAATACCGGCTTTTGACTGATGGCTGATGGATGACTCACGCGCGCACTCAGTTAATTCACCTGGCCTACGTCGCGCGTTTACGATGTGTTTTGATGGTGAAAAATCGCCGGCGTATTTTCACCCGCGTTTTAGGCCTCGATTTCACGACGTACTACTACGCACCTCGAGGCGTATTTTAACGCGCGTTTATGCCTAGATTTCACGTACTGTACCTCGACTGTATAGTGTATACCATGCAGCCTGCGTGTTTTGTTCTTCCTTCTGATTCCGACGAACTGGAACAACTGGTTCAACTTGAAATTTCCAATTCTTCAATGGTGTTAGGCCTACGTCGACGTCGCGATCGACGCTCAGGATCTTGAACTTATTTTTTTTGAGCCACTTCGGCGATGACCCCGGTAAGATCGAGTGTGAAAAGTCGGCTTTCTTTTGTTGATGTTTTTTTCTTCTTCTTATTTTTGTTCTTCTTTTCAGACGACGAGAACAGTGCAGCAGAACATAGTCGTCTCTAGCAGTTCACGAACGAACAGAATGACATGAAAAAATGTGAAAAATATTGCCCTCGTGTCGCCCGAGGGCGCCTCTTATCACGGAGAGAGAGAGAGAGAGAGAGAGAGATCGATTGTTGTGATGACGTCACCGCCCCATTGCCACCAGTACTCCACTACTCCTCGCTCGACGCTACCGCGCGACGCAACGCAACGCTCGCAGGAAGACCGCCGAAACAACGGTGGGCGTACTATCTTCAGAGGTCGTGTGCAACAGCTGTTTAATAACGCGTGACGTCACAGCGGATGTGGAGCTCGACGCCGAAGGTAGAGAGAGGACAGCCGCGGGCTGTCAATATTTTATCCGCCGTCTTAGCTAAAACTAATTTAAAGGGGAGTTCCAATTTAAAAAGCAAATTAAAAATCCACTTTTTGTATCAATTTACCATCCCTTGTGTAGAAACGAAAATTGAATTCGGAATCGTTTGCCTGGAATTGGAATGCGAAAAGAAGAACTATCCCAACAACTTCCGGTATTCAGAAGTTATTTTTAACTAGTGTTCGATAGAATAACATTTTTTGCGGCCACAAATAATAGTTTACTATCTTAATTAATAAACACAAACATAAAAAAATGGCCATGTCGCATACAGGATTCGAACCCACAGCTGCATGTTGAGGGGTCACTTCTGACGCATTCTGCGCAGACGCGTTACGTGTGCCACAGTTCAACCGGAAGTGGATACGGAATGTTGCAGAAAAACCGCGCGCCAAATTTCAGGAAAATTGTAACTCGGGTATTTATGATCCGATTTCATTCGAATAAATTTTGATAATTCTAAAAAAAACAAATTAAATTAAAGAACTAAAATCAAAAACCGTTAAATAAACTAGACAGAATCCCCTTTAAACTCCAACAATGTGGAACTTGTAAACTAGGGAAGTACTTAACTACCTGTATAATACAATTAGTTAAGTACTTCCCTAGTTTACAAGTTCCACATTGTTGGAGTGC
>JAQIYI010001122.1:0-13278 GCA_034700265.1 Polyzonium germanicum
CCGATCTATGTCAAAATCTTTGTCTCGAAAGATAAATAGAACTACCACAGAAAAATTAATCATTTTTAACAATAGGCCTATTATTAATTATTATAATTAATTAATAATTATTAATGATTATTATCATTATTAATTAATTCATTAATAATTATGAATTTATTTGTAGTAATAATAATACGCCTATTATAAAAATTTATTAATTTTTCTGTGGTAGTTTTATTTGTCTTGACGAGACAAAGATTTTGACCTCCCCCCCCCTTCCCAAATTCCACTGTACTCCAGTTCAACCCAAAAGAGGGCCTCATACTGAATGGATTACGAGCATAGCAATTGAATCTTGAATAAATTTAATTTCAACAAAGGTGAACCGGAGCGACCTGACCACGAAGATGTCCTCATCCTGCGAGCGACTCAATTTACTCAGGCTGAGCCTGCAGGAAGACTTCCGAATTCGCAGGAATCTCAAGAGCCCATGCGTAAATTTCAAATTTCAATGATATCCGCACAATAAAACTTGGACGTCAGTTGTTTTCTGCTTTTTCTGTAGAGGAGGAACATGTCCAAGATGAGGATTCTTTGGACATATCGGCAAGTGTATGTTATTTCCGTCTTTGTTTTGTAAGCGCTCAGCAATGCAACATGCCATCATGAGGTCACGCTGGAAACTTGGATTATACTCGTCCAATACATTTCGACCTCATTGGACTAGTCTTTAGGACTTCTAAGATGCACAAGTAGCAAAATATTTTTCAGTTGATTGTTGCGGATTTGAAAGAAGCCTTGTCAAATCTGGATTCAATCTCTGGAAATGGCGTATCGGCAGACACGCTCGCCTCATTCGTCGCGCTGAATCCAATAAAGGTCAGTTTCAGGCATTACAAACTTGCTTCATTTATACAGTATATCGTGATACACCTTGTAATTTAAATGTCATTTTTTTTGTTCATAGCTCGGTTTGGTAATCGATGCCTTGCAGATGGATCAGGTGAGTGACACATCATTGATGTCCTTGTGCAAGACATTAACGACGCTCGAAAAGCAACTGAGTTTGGGATGGTGCACTGCGTTCGCGAACCACTGTTTTCTTGCCAAGGTATATGTTTATATAACATTTAAAAAGATAGAATTTCTTTCGTCATTTTGACAACCTGATATTTATTATTATTGTTTCAAAGGTCTGTTCGTTGAAACACGCGGCAGCTCGAGAACTTACTAGCAGCGTCAATTTGATGGCCAAGATATTTCCTCGCGCCGTTGTTGAAGGCTTCATGGTGCCCTGCGTAACGATAGATTCCGTTGGTTCGACATTTTTTTCTATTAAAAATGATTGCCAGATAGAAATATCAAAAATCATGTAGGATTATTTCTTTAAAACTAATTTTCAGGTATTTTTCAATGCGAGATCATCTGTGGACTTTTTAAGGACAGCCTCACTACTGAGCATCAATATCTCTTTATACAGTAATGCGAAGCCGAGAAAAATTAAATCAATTTAAAATCAGTTAAATTAATTAATTAACGAAAAAATATCTGAAATTAAAGTAAGAAAAACTCCAATTATCCTTTTTCGAATTGAACATTTTGTACCGGTAGCCCTACATTTATTTTTGATTTTTTCTAATCAATTTGATAATTACTAATTAACTACAGGAAATTTCACCAGAGCAGAAAAACCCTCAATGAAAGTCTAGTCAGTTTTCTTCAATCCGTGTTGGATTGCAAGGTAGAGTTAGGGTAGAAAACCTTTATTTTTTTTATAAATAAGTTACTTAATTGATCTTTATTTAAATAGTTTGGAGTCGACGGCGCCATTTTGGACATCATAATAACCTGGCTAGTGAACTCTGCATCCATCTTGGCGACCAATCTCAAGTTCGCCAAGTTGCTCTTGAATTGCGTCCGAGAATTTGGAGCTCAGGCAAGGAAAACAAATCACCAAGATATAAATCCAATTATTCCTCAGCAATGAGGAGAATAATCAATCAGGGTTTTATTAAAAAAATTAAAACTGGTCTTTGTTTTGTTCAACAGGATTAAAATAATTTATTAATATTTTTGTTTTCTAGATGTCAGAAAAGCAAGGCATCGATTTGAACATTGCCATTGCAGCAAACAAGAGTGCATTGAAGAGGCCGTGCGAAGCAGCTCTGAAGACAATCCTCGCAAAAAATGCATAGATAATATATTTCAACTTGGCTCGATCTATGCAATTGCTATCAATTTTAATATTAAAGAAAATGTAACAAAGTAAACAATTACCAAATAGCAATTGTGTTTCTTATTTTTTAGAAAAGTTTCAAAGCTTTGAGTTAGTCTTTCGTTCATTTGGCACTGTGAGAAGACCCAGCGTCTTCAAGAAGCTCTCCAGCTCTTGCAAGTATTCCTCCTGGTAGTGGTACATGTGGCTGACGTGCGGCGACCTGTCCCAGCAACGAGAGTAGACCGTCATGCCCTTGGCTCGCCATTCCTTCATCGTCCTCTCGTTTGCTTTCGGCGTGCCCACGGGGTCGTTCTTCGAGTACAGGAACAGGCTTGGCGCGCGCAGCTTGGTGTCGTGGAACTCCTCGGACGCTCGCACGTAGTGACGCGTTGAAGTGGCGTAGAAAGTAGCCATGTGAAACCTATTGTGAAGGTTTTAAAACGTGAAACTGATTAACTGTACACCACAGGTACTCTGTTAGCATGTCCAAAATGTCAAGTTATTTCTATTCCTTCATTGGATCAAGTTCTAACATACTTGTGAACATGGTTACCTTACGTAGCTTGCTATTATCTTGCGCAACAGTAGATTGTTGGTGACTGCTTTCGGAACTCCGGCGGAGATCTCAGTGTAGTCCGCGGCACTGTCGAATACTTGGCCGACAATGCGGTCCGCGATTCCTTCGTACTTCTTTCGGTCCGCTTCCAGTTGGAGCATGGCTTCGCCGCACATGTAGGCGCCCACAGAAAAGGCGTGGACCACAATCGGCTGATAGTCGTCTCGTGTCTGGAGGAACTCCAGAAGGCTTTTCACTATGACTTGAGAGCCTGTATGTCATATGTTGGAGGAAAGAATTAACAAACACCCTTAAACCAAAACTTGTTTAATTACGGCTGTAATTCTTCCAAGTGCTTTCAAGCGAACCAATGGTGGGCCAGAAGAGCTGAAACGGCGAAACCTTCACTGTGAGCACGTCGAAGCCCTGCTTGATGTAGAAATCTCCGTACTTCATGACGTGACTCTTCTTGGCCAGCATCCAACTGAAGATGACGGCCAATGGTCGCCGCGCGGATTCCGCGCCACTTCTGCCCGGCAATGTGATCAGTTCCAGGTTGCCGGTGATTGGTCGAGACTCTGTCCTCGTCGACTTTGAAGACGCGTTGTGAGACAACACCAGGCATGCTCGTTGGAGGTTCTACGCGGCATACATAGAACGTCATCTGGCATCATTTTGCGCGCCCGACTTGACTGAGTCGGACTCGACTCGGTCTGGAGAAAGAGCATTAATACATGTGCTTTGTATACCCTTGGCTGATATGATCCAATATTGACGCATTTTCTGTAACTCGTTGCTGCACGCGTCAGTGTTCCCGCCATGATCCTAAGAAGAGTATTCAAATATAAATTGTATGTAGGCAGGCCTATAGCTTATGCAGAGCTAGTGTTCCCACTAGCCCACAAGGTGACCACGCGTCAAGCGCGTGGGACGGATAATAAGAAGTTAATTACTAACAAATATCATTTCTTTAATTAATTATTATTTCATATATTCATTATTTAATCGAATCATAATTATCCCATTAATTAAATCTTAATTATTATTATTTAATTGGAGCAAAATTATTATTTATTAACTAATTTAATTAGATCATAATTATCGTTAAATTATATCACACTTATTATTTCATTAGCCTAATTATTACGGTATTTAATTACATTATAATTGTTATCATTACATCAATATTAATTATCAATAAATGCAATATAATTAAGATAATTTTGTAGAAAAATAAAAGCTAAATCTTGTGCAAAATAATTTATTCTGTGTCAGAATTTCTTCAACATTTGCTTCATTTTTATCTAAAAAAAACCAAAATTCTAGGCACGTTATAAAGGGCCACGTGACCTTTTCCACGTGATAATTAATATGAGCCAGCCTACCTTATCGTTCGATTCATGCCCTTTATGTAAATAGCCTTATCACTCGCACGCCATAGCAGACTACACGTACAACTTATCAACTCTATTAGATTATGTCCCAGATTGTCAATTGCATCGGACTAGACTTGGGTCTAGACACAATTAATTAATTGTGACTTTTGACCTCCAGCGATCGGTGCATTGCTCGTAGTGATCTCATCTTGCCGGGTCGATCACAGCAGATTATTCGCTCATTGCCACAATGCGTCAGCACTCGTCATCGGCAAGTAGCCATTAATTATTCCACTAAATATATCCAAATTATTAATTTAAATATCTAATGAGACATCAACTTTCTAGCTCATCATGGCTAAAATGTCGACGACTAACGTCATCACTCGCGTTGCCAAAGTGTCAGCGCTGCTGGCAATCGCGGCGGCTTTGTCCGTAACGGCAGTGCTCGTGCTGCGGACTCTGGCCGTCGAGTCGCCGCCGGACGTCGACGGCAAATGTGACGTCAACCGACCCGATCAGCACTACATACCGATGACGGCGGACGCTCTGCGCAGGTTCAGCCGCGTCCTGCAAATCGCCACCGTGTCGTACGACGTCGGCGAACGCTCCAAAACCAACGAAAGCAACTTCGTGGCGCTCAGAAGTTTACTGCAAACGAGTGACTATATATATTAAAATAATTATACTGTTTAGCCTTGATTAATATGACTTCCTGGTTTTCTCATTTTCTTTTCTATTGTCTGTCAATTTGTATGCAAATTAAACTTGCAAATGAGTTTCAGAAAATGCATGGAAATTGAGCGAATAGTGGGGCAACTCCATAGCTGCATACAGGGCGTTTAATATGGCTTCCACGCAAGGTAACGTCATGACGTTTGTCTAGACAATAACTAGTCCATGCCCATCCAAGGCCATCAGACGTATTAAGGTCGGTAAATATTTAACCAGTTTTAGTAACGGAGAGCACTAAATGGTGGATGAGATCGATAAACTGCAGTTCAGCGCGCCCAGTTTGAATAGTTTGTCGGATGGATTGGGGGAGATAGTCAGTGGGATGTCCCAACGACTTCTCGAGGAATCCCATTCCCTACCTTCCATGCCGTTGATTATTCCCAATGAGATCACGCGCATGTGATGGACGTCAAAGCACAAAAGTTAACTTGATGCCGTAACGATAATTGCATCTGGGGTGACTCTGAATTACAGGTTTTCCAGTTGTCCACAAGTCTCCACTCGTGTCCTTGGAAGTGATCAACAAGTACAGTCTACTGTACACAATTCGTGGCTCAGACGCAGCCATAAAACCGTACATGCTTGGTACTTAACTAAATTGATTTTAAATGCTGCGAAGATTTGGTCAAAGGCTTTGCAATCATTCTTGTCCACAATTGCGTGTGACAGCTGCTCATTTGGACGTCGTTCCCGCAAATGCGGAACTGTGGAAACATCCGCCATTCGACGGTATCGTCGACAACGGTTTCATCTATGGACGAGGAACATTGGACGTCAAACAGAATGTTATGGTAAGAGCCCATGTTCCAATTATGCTCATCTTCAGCTATACAATCAGATATTTACTCAACACGATTGTCGCAAACTATTGGCGCGATCGCAGGGAATACTCGAGGCCCTGGAGCATCTGCTCAAAAATGGATTTCAGCCACGCAGATCATTTTACGTGGCTTTTGGACACGACGAGGAGGTAATCACTATAATTTACTGCTAAAGATGCTACTTAAATTACAAAAGTACCCTTAGATCTTTAATTACTAATTAGGGATGAACCGTTAGTCGCATTTTTATTTCTTTATTTATTTACTTGTTTGGCATTTATTTTAGATCCTTGGCAAGTTTGGTGCTAAGGAAGTGGCTCGCGTGCTGCTGTCTCGTAAAGTGCAGCTACAGTTCATCCTGGACGAAGGCCTGTTCATCGTCAACAACACTCTCAAGTTCATCAAACATCCGGTGGCCATGTACGAATTATTTTTTATTTTTGTGCATTTCAAAATCAATTAAATGATTGTCTGGAAGCCTAATTAGGACAAATGTAATTGATGATGATGATGATGATAGGATTTCGGGGTCAACAGGTCCTGTGGACCCAATTCAAATATTCCTTGATTATCAAATAGGATTGGAGTTTCTGAGAAAGGTTATTTGACTGTGAAATTATCAGTCAAGTTGCCGCCTGGCCATTCCTCCGCTCCCCCAGCCACCACTGTCATTGGAATTCTGGCCAAGGCAGTGTCCAGGTGATTTGTAGAGTGTAAGAGTTACTTCATCTTGCGTGGAAATAGGTTGAGACTCTCCCATTACATTGGAAGGACAATCTGATCACCATCAAGTTCTCGATCAAACTTGTTTATTAAAAGTGTTTGTTCTTATTGGAAATGATAGATTGGAAGATAATCCACACCGAAACATGTTTGGCACTGGAGTTGAAATATCCATGTTCGAACACATGTCTTCATACGTAAGCGATTGAGTGATGTTTGCGTCAAGATTTAATCCATGTCCAACAGAGGCTGTGTTCTTGTTCACTTGTAGAAGATTTAATTAATTTTCCAGAACTTGTATTGATAACTTAATTTTCACCGAAACAACATCTGACAATTTTATTCCACAGTCTCCATTCCACGTTAAGCTCTTGTTTGCCAATCTGTGGCTTTTTTCTCCGATCGTCTCGAGAGTCATGGCAATGGACAGGGAACAAAGTCCATTCATAAGAACTACGACGGCCGTCACCATGTTTAATGCTGGAGTGAAAGTGAGATGATCTTATTATTGTATGTTTTCAACAACGTACTTGAGATTGGAAAAAAAACATTGAAAACAATTGCTGTCCGTTCTCTCTAGAGTAATGTCCTGCCGGACGAAGCCGTTGCTTTTGTAAATCACCGGATCCATCAGTTGCAGACTTCGGACGAGGTACCTCTTTATGATTGGATGAATTTCCATAGAGATTGCACGGGGAACAGCACTGCAATCAGCATTGGTTACAATTTAAGTGCCAAAAGTGATGCTATTGCACAATTTAGTCAAGTTTGGCCAAGTTCCAATGAATAGTTGATATTGCAAGTGTCGTTGTCATCCATTTCTGTGCAGATAATTAAACGGGATGTGGCAATAATCGACGACCCCAGGGTTAAAGTTGAAGTGGTTGCAACGATGGAACCATCGCCTGTAAGTCCATTCGCCAAGGACACCTTTGGATATCAAGTGATCAAGGGAACAATTCAGCAGATCCATTCGAATGCTGTCGTAGTGCCAGGTTCCTGTTCCTATCATTATCACTAGCTCCGGCTCAAGACGCACTCAAGACTGACTCGAACTAAACTTGATTGGTTGAGTCCGTCTTGACATGATCTCAGTTGCCGAATCTAATATGTAATTGGCCTATCCTAATTATTGGACGAGCGTGACTGTGATTTAATCTATTTTAGCTCCGATGATCGCAAGCACGGATTGCAAGTGGTACCTTGACTTGACCAAGGAGATTTATCGCTTTTCACCCGTGGTGCTTGAGCCGGGCGACCTTGCGCGATATCATGGTAACAACGAGCGGATATCCATAGATGACTACGAGAAGACAATCAACTTCTACCATCATCTCATATTGAACGCCGAAAAGGATCTCCAGATGCTGACGCCATCATCCAAGAAGAGAGAATTGTAAATTAATTGAAAATACTCGTGATTAGGACACTTCCTCGGGTCATTAGATATTAAATTGCATTTCCTGATCGACAAATAAAAAATGTATTGACTTTCAGTCTTAATTAATACTTGTCCAACTCTTATTTCTCAATATCATGCACGTAGGGTACCCTTAAGAAATATTTCTGCTGAGAATATTTAATGGGGTCAAGTGATATAAATTATTTTTATTTCATTTTTAAATATTAAACGTGCCAGACAGGGGTCGTCTGATGACGTATTAGCCCGGCCTCAACCCAGGTTCGTGACGTCAAGCGCTCCGCTCCACCTTTTTAACATTTCAATCCCCTCAGAAGATAAATGGGGACTAACGATAATGGCGGCCACCAACGACGATGAGGATCTTGAAAATGAGGCCTCAGCGTCACCGAAAGTGACCCGCATGGAGCGCAAACGAAAGGAGAATCTGACCGACGATCAGGTGAACTCGTTGATCAGCATCTGGGAAGAATATTTGCCCGAACTGAGGAGCCAGAAGAGGAACGCCCGGATCTACCTGAAGATCGTGGCCGCGCTCAAGGAGCGCGGAATCCAGCGCAATGCGACGGACGTCAAGAACAAGATCCACAACCTCACCAAAGAGTACAGGTGACAACCACGGGCTGCTATTTGTATCCTAGCACTAATCGTGTCCGAGCGAGACTACTAGACTAGCGCTCGTCGTGCTGCGTCGTAGCTACGTAGCTTTAGCGACCGGCCTATAGTTATGCATTGTACTCGTAGGTACATTGTAGGTTTGTTTGTAGGCGAGAAAGGAGAAAAATCGAAACTGGTTGCAGTCCATCCAAGTGGAAATTCTATAACGCCATTGACCGAGTGATTGGCAACATCCCAGTGGTTGACAGCACGCGTTTCACACTTCCTCCAGAACCGGTAGGCTGCGGGCATCCACCAATCTCTATTCTTTCAATTATATGCAAATTAATAATATTTAATAATTAATTACAATGAATTAATACGGTATATATTAAATACAGTTCTGTTTAAAGAATTTATATCTTGTGTTACTACTGGCGATAGTACGAAGTACTGGTCCAGGACATGGAGATTTTTCCCGTGGGCGAGTCGAGCTTCATCGATCATGGCAGCAACATAAGTTCGAACGTTAGCCGAGATCTTCCAGCTCCGACCGAAGACAATCGCTTCCAAGGTACCGTATGTGCCAACCCCCTTTTCGGTCCACCTGTCGCGGTTAGGTGACGGAATTTCCGTGGACAGCAACGAACGGGCCAAATAAATGTATGCACGTCCACAACTCTAAATCCAATAATTGGATTATTTATTTATATTTCAGGCAATTCGCTCTTCACGGAATCTTCGGCCGACGACACTTGCAGTTCGGCAATATCCTCGTCGTCCAAACGCCGCAAGGTTTCTTCCAGCGCCGATAGAGAGACGGCCGCCATTTTCGAGGCCATGCTGCGCGAGCAGAAGCGAACAAACGCGCGGACTGAGGCGGCCATGGCCAAAGCCGAAGAGTTGGACACGCGGGCCGTCGCCATGCTCGAGGACTACAACAGCATCCTGCGGCAGAGCCTCGAGGTGCAGAAGGCGATGCTCAAAGTGTTCTCGGATATGAAAAAGTGACGATGTCGTCAACTCGATCATCAGAGGCTACGTTTATAGGTAAGCTGAAACTAGTCGTGATCCACGTCCGTTGTTTTGTCCGTGAGTTGCGTCAGTCGAGCCGTAACGTATGAACAAACCGGCGCTGTAATTTACGCGTGCCCGAACTGTCGTGGACGGTCGCATGCGACTAGATGCAAACGCTTTTATTTTTCTTAGAAGACAACCAACCTAAAAGTAATCTGGTTTTATTTTTATTTTATTAGTTCAATTAATGCGCTTAGTAATTATTTGCTAATTAAAAAATGTGAAGGCCAAATTCAAATCGAAACACTTATTTTGAAGTGCATTTTTCAAGTACAGTTTTAAAGTTTAGCAGTTTCACTAGGGTCCCATTTCGCTCGATCAGTTAAAACCCTGGCTGGTAACCATGCCTACTATCCACTGCACACCTGTATGCAAGTTAGACATCTATTAAATATGGTTTACAAACGAAAAACCTCATTTTTCCACTTCAAAATACAGAGTGCTTCGAAAAGAGTTGGATCACTTTTCAAGGTTGTTAACTTTTTCTTTAAATTATATTTAATTATTTTTATCTATTTTGACGAAAATTTAAAAATGGTTTCGCCCATTTCGATCACTTTGTATTTGAAAATAAAAATTGCTCCCCACTTTTCGAACACCTAGTTTTTGAAAATGAAATCGGATAATTGCAAACATGTTATGCAAAAAAACCACTTACAGTTTGAAGGGAAGCGTGCATACACTCGAGTAAAGCATCGCTATCACCCTGAAGTACATATGTAATAGGAAGTAATTGAAATCTAATTATTTTTCAATTACATTTCAATCACGAGATAAGAACTAGGAATGCGCATATGTGTTAGAGCACTCACCCCCTTGGCGATGCATTCGTCAATGCTATCGTCCACTTGCTTTTTAACCTGTCGCAAAAAAACACTTTAGTCAATTGATTGTGACATGCAAATTAACTAGGCTAGTAGCATGCATCACACTACTAATCGTCCGAGCGATTAAGCAAATGTATCATACGTCAGAGCTGCTCTCCATTTGCTTGACGTGGGCGTGAGCTTGTTTCACATTTATAGTGCCATCGTCATTGACCTGCAAGTGTGCGCATTTCATATCATTTAATCTTCAAAGAAATCAAAACAGTGCCCGCGGCTCTCATTGTTGGCATAGACTAGACTGTGACCACTTGGTTGGTCTTCATTGGCATAACATCTACCCACTGGCATGGTCAAAATGGTGAAAAATCACCTTTTATCGGTTTTTTTGCTTCCGATTTGGCATGGTGGATTTTGACCAAGGAAATTGATAGATTTTGGCCAGTGGAGAAAAACCTAGTGCATCGTCACAATCGTTGAATTTGCCCATGATGGAGCCGCAATTGAGAAACCACAAAAACCAATCTGTCTCTTGGGTCGGAAGTTTGAACTTCCGGGGGCGGTATGCTGCCTGGAACGCCATCTAGTTATTCCTTTAGTATAATGCAAGCGATGTATATAATGAGTAGTTTACCACCCCTGTTTCCACGGCGACGCACTTCATGACTTTGAGTTGAATCTGTAAATTGTCAAAAATCCTAGTCAACATTTTGGAATGTCAAGAGTTAGTAAGGTTAGGAGTTTATTAGGAAACTTACAGGCGCACTTCTTTTGAATTTTGGTCTTCCTTGGTCTGCTCGTTTATCGGCTTTCTTGTCGCTTGTACCCAGCAATCGTTGACCACCATTAATTTATATATATGTACATTGTACATAGGCTTTGGATGTATTAGAAATTCTATTCGTAGCCTGCAAACAAGCGCCATTGATGGCCCTCCATAGCGACAATGAATTAATTACCTCTTCCATGATAGCATTGGGATAATTGCACTTCCATTTGCCTCCCTGAAACAGACATGGCAAAGTGGAGCCAATTAGAAGTCTTTTTTCTCACACAGATTGAGTATTAGGTCCAATCTTGTAATCAAACTCGTTTTTAAGGGGAAGCGACACTTGATTTTCAAAATAAAAACTCACCGCTCGCCCTATGAAGCACCTTTTTGAACCACCTTCCACGATCATATTTTTGTTTTATTTCATTCTTTTAATTTTTTCTTCACTGAATCAAACGCGCCATCAACAAATCGCATGCGAGGCGCCATTTTGGAATTCAGCAGACCCAGAGCCGCGCTTTCATTCCACTAAGGTCTACGATCATCGGATTGTATGCGCATGACGTGGGTGTGCATCCGCACACATCGCTTACCGGAGGTGATAGTCCGCTATTTTATATGTCAAATAAATGCTAAAAATGTACATTTGGATTGCGGATGAATAAAAAAATCTGAAATTACTCAAAATATATTCTTCGCTAATAAAAGTGATCGGGGAAAAGCTAAAACTAAAAATTGTCAAACTTAATGTCACTCCCCTTTAAGATCTAAGGAATATGATTTTATTTCTTCTCCACTTACAAGACCTTGGTCCACGCAAATGGCAGCTATCGTGGCAGCCACAGCAATGAGGCAAAGTTGTGCGGAAACCATGTTGGTGTTTGAACTAATTGTCCACGGCCTGCCGACTTGATCAGGCGAAGCTCATGAAGCCAAGTGAAACAGTGGAGATTTCCTCTTCAGAATATATACCATGCCGCAACAATTGCATCGCGTGCGACCGGATGTGTTCATGTGAAATCTGACTAATTGAAACTAAATTGGATCGCCATGATGCTTGTTGAACTTACATAAACTTGATCGATTCTGCCTGTACTCTCTCATTTGAAAATCTGAACCCACAGGAAGTACTTGATGAGGTTTTTTATTAACTGCTTGGGTAAATTAACTTCTTTGCAATTGAAAATTCTTTTCGAGACACGAATATGACTCATTTAAGGTGCCCTTGTCAAACGCCTTGATTTGTTACCGTAATGGCGTAATCACGCATTAAAGGGGCAATAAGTTTAACAATTTTTAAGTTTTAGGTTTTCCCGATCACTTTATTAGTAAAGATAATATTTTGAGCAATTGTTGCTTCTTATCCGCAGTCTAAATGTACGATTTGAGCATTTATTTGAATTTTTTTCTATGGCGGAGCGGGTTCCACATAAGCCATTGCTTGTGCGTGGGAATACAATACAAACATCCATGTGGTATACGCGGGATTCGAACCCACAGCCACTGAGGAGGAATGGATTTAAAGCATGTCGCTCTAACCACTGAACCACAGTGGCCCCACTTGGAATTAAAATACCCAACAAGGCGTGGATGACTGCGGCCGGCATTGGAACTGGATTCGTGCGCAGCAAACTTCCGGACGGAACTGTGCGCAAGATTGAACTGGTCAATGTGCTGTATGTTACAGAACTGCAGACTGGGCCCAATCTTGAAACTAGATTCAAAAAGCACAAACAGCAGACAATATGGATGCTAAATTGGTGATTTATTATAGATTCAGAGTGCGGAATAGGCTGAAATACATTAGTTTATAAATGCATTGAGAAAAAACTACAATTGGTTTAAAAATATTGGCAACAAATAACAGTGGCAGAAAAATCATTGCAGAATTCAGATGCATTGGACGAAACATGGATCTAAAAATTGAAGCCTTATGCTAGGCTTGTAGCGAAAATGTCGACAAGAGCTTTTCATGTCAGGAGTGACTAGGGAACCAAAGAAATTGGAGAGGTATCGGTTGGAGCTGTTGCATCGGGCAAAGGAGAAGTCGAATTTTGAGCGGTATCCGTTGGAGTTGTTGTATCCGGCGTTGTAGGTGTCGACTGTGGAGGGGTTACAGGCTCAGGTTGATTTGTAGTATCAGGCGTTGTAGAATTAGACTGTGGAGGGGTTACAGG
>JAQIYI010001123.1:0-13271 GCA_034700265.1 Polyzonium germanicum
GATCTTAAATGCAGAATTTCTGGTTCGAAAAACCCTCCACAAAGAGTCCACGTGCTTACTAATGACGTCACAAGTGGTCTACGCATGCGTAGTTTGTGCGAATTCGCAATGTTGTAACTTCTAGACACAGAAAAACCCGCGCAAAATCGGCTGCATGTGAAACTCACGAAACTGGAAAACTTGAACCGACGTGATCGTCCCATCATCGTCGTGAGTGAAAACTCAAACGTCTGAAAGTTACAAAATACAAATTCCATCATAAATTAGGCATTCATGACGACGTGATACATCTAAAGTGTAAAAAGGTAACTAAAAATTCGCGTTAAAAGTGTATTATCTGTGATTACCAATGCTTTGACGTTGTATAGGCATGTCAAAACATGAAGTCCCCCAATGGCCTTTCCTTTGTCTTGTTGTGTAGGCCTACGACTGTATAGGCAGTGGAAAATGAATTATTCTCGGATTTTGTTGATGTTAGGGCTAGACCTGCCTGCATGTGTTCAAATACCGGTAGTTGCCTATTTGAATACAGTTCGCCACCCTAGAGAGTAACACAACTCCATGAGGGTGAAGTGGAGTGCATGGGATAGACTATTAAGTTCTGCCATTCTGTAGGCATAGTTAAAGAGCAAGGGATCCGTAGGCAGATACCTTGTAATGGACGAAACTGATGATATCTGGAATGGTCTGAACGACGAAGACTTCCTCTCGATTGGAGACAATGGAGAGGTTATGATGGCTGCGGACATCGTGTCAGATGGAAAGTCCACGGCATCAACAAGCAAATTGACGAGTTTCAGTAAGCATAAGTTCAGTTAATCTTTATAACTAGGCGTAATCTTTATAAACGTCTTGTCAAAGTAGGTCTAAACATACATACATGTACGGTATAACTGTATAAGAATTTTGAATCGTCTGAATTAATCGGCACTATACCGAAGATAACTTGATGCAAACACGAGATTTGTTCAAAATTTGTTGAACAAAATAACTTAAGTTATAATATTGTACTTTGTAGGCTATTTCTTTTATGAAATTAATAAATAACTGATTTTTTTAAAGGCAAAGTTGCTCCAAATCGTCGCAATTCCAAGAACATTCCCCTTATCAAGTTCCGTTATGGCCGGCTATGGGTTTCAGACCTGTCGACGCAACTGTGGTGCGAACAGCAGATGGTGTTCACTTTGGAACCTCCGCCTAAATTTAAGACTGAGGATTTTGTAGAGCCACCGGAAGTGGCTATTGGGTCGACTCTTCATTTAGCTCGAGGTTGGCATTTGCTCGTTTTTGTGAAACATTTTATTAATCCCGTTCAATCATGGACACACTCTGAAGTCGACTTGTCTATGCTTGAATACAAAATATTTCCATTTGGCAACTAGAATTGGAGACTGAAGACGCAGTCCCAGTGAGAGCAACTTCGAAAGAAGATCGATTTGCCGTCAAAGTAATCAACCTCATGGAGGCGGTTATGTCCATGATAAGCGGTGTGGCCACTGTGAGAAGAGAAATTCCAGTCTTCGGTGCGCCGTTCGGAGCAGATGTCTTTATTTCAGGAGTGATCGACGAGTTGCGGTGCGACTCCGACAAATTGGATTTAGAGATTGTCGAATTCAAGACAAGAGCCACAAATGCCATGCCCGAAGCGGCGCAGGCCAAGACCCACAACCTGCAGGTATTATATAATTTTGTTTCTCCTTATGTTTAGACAAAATAAAATATGACTTGACACATGTAGTATTGCAGTATCTACATTTATTTCTCAAGGCGCTTGAACCATAGATCTAAAAATGTGGGCATGCAGTTTATTATTAGGGTTTTGAACTGAATTAACAGTTG
The DNA here is from genome assembly GCA_034700265.1 of Polyzonium germanicum. Lineage (NCBI taxonomy): Eukaryota > Metazoa > Arthropoda > Diplopoda > Polyzoniida > Polyzoniidae > Polyzonium > Polyzonium germanicum. The sequence continues at coordinate 1,840 of JAQIYI010001123.1, forward strand.
GTGTCGCATTGTTTCAGATTATGCTTTACAAGAAGTTACTGGACAACCTCATCAATCAGAAGTTGTCAAAGTATGCCATTGCGAGGCACCTGGATTTGAATCTTCAAAAACCTTTCGGAAAGGGGCCAAAGGGCGTTGCTGCTTTCGCAAAGCCGTTCAATGCGAACACTTTGAATCAGCTGCTCGACATGTTGTTCTCGACGCTTAAGGCCGTGCCATTTGCATCGAACCTGCTAATCGAATACGCGTATCAACGTGATGGATCGACAATCGGCATCAGCCAGGTGAAGTACGATGAGGCGTGGCTAGAATATCAGGTGAACTGGTGCCTAACTTACTGGACTGGACAGAGAAAGCAACCTGTCGGAGTCGATATTGAGGATGCATGGAAGTGTGACCGTTGCTGTTATCGTCCGCACTGCTCCACATACGCGAAAATAAAGGAAAAGTCTCAAAACAGTAAAGTAGATTCTAGCATTTTGTCCGTTGTCAAGAATTCTAATCCCGATCACTCTTAAATCATTACCGTAGTAAGACATTTTAAACGGTTAATTATCTGTCAGTGATTTTTTTTGTATTCATTTTATTGTATTTCTGTAATAAAATTATTGTGAATATTTGATTATTTACAAGTACTAAAAGATGAGGAGTAGTTGCTTTATCCGTGCTTGTTTCTGAAGCATCATTTTTTTAGTTTTTAGACCTCATCTCCTTCAAAAATGAAAAAAGACTCAGAATTAGTTTAATGACAGTTTAAAAATTAAATTTGAAAAATTTCTAGGAGGGCAAAACAGAATTTGAAAAGCTCAGAGGAACAAATAAAATTATTCATTGTTACATTATAGACCTACTGTTTTTGTTTTGAAATAATTAACACTTGACAATATTGCGATTCACTTTTTCATCATATTTTGCATATTCAGAGACAGCGTGTGAAGGACCTTGAAATAAATGTTCAATGGCCATAGACGACCTCAAATATACATCTGTACGTCTCTGTTCACACAGATTGGCTTTAAGCCAGACTTTTGTCTTATTTCAGTAGATTTAATGGTATCGTTTTGGGGCCAACAGGTCACTACACTCACAATACCGAGATTACCCCTAAATTCTAACAGAATCAACACACTAACAACACCCTCGGGACAATGTAGGCCTATTGAGCCATCTAATCTCAGGAGGGCCAAATAAATTGGCAGATACAATAGACACACCCTGTATTCGTAAGGCTTAGCAAGACTTTTGCTTTCGCTCATGAATTCGGCATTGGCAAACTCAATAATCTCGACGTAAAAATGTCGTTATTACCCTAAATTAGGCCTACTCCATTTTACCGTTCATTACTTGCGTCTCATTCGAGGGAGACCTGCCTAAGTCAATCCAAATATTTAATTTTTGCTCATTACTTTGCTTTTTATGCATTGCAAGCATCAGTTTCATAGAATCATCTTGAATTTCTGAGATGTCTTTTGCGATATTGAGATTTTTTAATGATTGTTCTTGATTTTAATTGAAGTTTATGTGTGGACCAATTAAGAGATTTCAATACCGTACTTAAACACGTTCAGTAATCCTGCATGTGTTGACAACTCTTCTTTTGAGAAATCAAACTTTCGATAAATGGCTTTCATTAATTAATTGGAGTGTGGATGGATTCCTGCAATCCAGTCAGTTCGGTTACGCGATGTTAGGCAAGAATATGCCGCACAAATTAGGCAATAGTCATGCATACGCATACAGTATCCGATAACAATGCGTTTTTATACGTGTATGCAATACCTTTCTCTGTCTTTTCAAGGAACGTTTGACTTGTTTCTGCAACATTTGCAACGTTTTTGTTGTTGTGTTGTTGTTGTAGGTCGTGTACACGTTGGTGTTGTTGCTGGTTTCTTCATTATTCGTTTGCTCTCAAATTGAATAAGCTGAATAACTAATTGAAAAAAAGTTGGCGTCTCAGGTTTCTGTTTGTATTTTCGCGAAATTGGATCCATCCAAGGATTTTCACCTAGGCAGCTGTAGGCTTCTTCTTCTTCTTCTTCTTCTTCTTCTTTCGATACCGCCAACTGTGTCTCAAAACCTATTTTCCTTTGTATTCCGTTTCTTAATTGATGTTACATACGATCCTCTTTTTTGTGCATACTGCATATATATATTTTTTCTTGCTTGTTGTTGTTTAGTCGTGGAAGGATCTTTTGCAGGTTATACCCCTTTGTCACGTTGCAAACAATCATCAGCACGCATAAAACCATTTCGTTTTAGGCCTTTGCGTTTTGAATTTTTCATTCTCTCTAGCTGTTTGATAATGTAGGCTAATAGGACGAGGAACCTCCCCAGTGTGACCTCCTCCTCCTCCTCCTCCTCCTCCTCCTCCTCCATCGTCCATCTTGGAATTTTTTCCTGCTTCATCTTTTGAATTAATTTCTTTTAACCCTTATTCCAGTTGCTCTCTCGCTTCGCCATTGTAATCACGTTTTAATCGAGTTCTGTCGTCTTTCTACGAGTAGGCCAACTACTCCCTCGTTTGTAATTGGTCACACTTTCAATTCTTGAGAGCATAATCTTCTTGGGCGGTCTGCTCTTCAAATTGAAGCCCAAGCCCTAGCCCGGCTTTTATATTCAAATGTACGTACTAATGCTACTACTATGTAGGCCTACGTGTATGCAAGTCCTGCTGAATAGCGACGAGGAGCGTTCAAAAAGTAAGGGTAGCCTTGAACCCGTGTCGTTACCACAAACTTGAGCTTGTCTTACTCAAGCATTATTGATCGAGCGCGCAATCGTACATTCTCAAGAGCACATGTTCAATCTCGAGAATGCATGCAAGTGCGATGGATAATGGAATGCAATTGAAATTGTCACGTGCTCAAGTCTACGGTTAGTGATACGACGCTTAGACCTTTCTTTTTAAACGCTCCTGCATGCATTGTTGTTAGCATGTCTCAAGTAGCCGCCTTTAAGTTTAATCGTGTTTAGATTTAATTTTTTTTTTTCAATTAGCCGCTAGTTGCCTCTCTTAACTATGCAGTGGCTGGTACAACGCATGTACTCGTAGGCCTAATATCTTGCGCTCTTTAAAATCCCACACGTACCACATTAATATTAATATATGCGCCCGCTCCAGCAAATTATTATTGGCTTATCTAGAAGATCCCAGGCGAGTTAATTATTACATAGGCCTAATCGATCCCTTGTCGAAATCGATTTTTTTTTATGTGTATGAAATTAATTCCTTATTTTTTTCTTTTCTTTTTCCTAGTCTCCTTCGTTGAATGCAAAATGAATGCCATGTTAAAAAGTTAATGGAAGATGACGTCAAACCGTTTTCAACATTTTCTTTTTAAATAAACTTGAGCTGTAACGCTAATTCTATTTGCTTCTCTGTCGGTGACTTTTATTGCTTCAGTACAGTGTAAGGCCTAATGCCAAAATGATGGCACACGGCGAGACACTTGAATTCCTGTCTGCATTTTCTAATTGGACGTACTGTTCACTTAAAACAGGCCTGAGGCATTTTTTTGGAGATTATTTTGCATTGGATACAAAGTTTAATTCTCACTATGCAATTATTTTGCATCAAAAGGTGCATTTATAAGAAATTGCACAGTGCGAATGAAACTTACGATGAAAAGGGAATTAATGCTAATTTGTATTACATGTAGGCCTACGACTTTGAGTTTTTCTGTTGTTTCCAACTCGCAGAGTGAGGAACCCATCGTACGGAAATTAAAGGCCGGAATTTCTAACCGGAACGGAAAATTTTGAGTAAGCTTAATTGTGATTTGTTTAGCCACTTATTCCGATATCGGAAACATTTTAAGAAATTCTAGCCACTAGAAAAAAAAAAAGCAATAAACTGGTGACGTCATAAGTCCCATCACCTCAATAGATATGACGAGTCTCACTCACCGGAATTCGGAAAGGAATGGAAACGTTTTTTTGTTTTATTTTTTCCGGCCTACATTTCCGTATGTGGATGGGGGTTCCCCACTTTTGGCTAGATTTTTGAACCACACTTGCTCGGACTTTTTCTAGTATTAGATGCTTCTAGCCTAGTTTATGTATGTTGCGCAAGCTGACACGCCCGTGCTGCTGGTGAAATATTTCGTTCGGTGCAATCATCAAGTTTGACCTTAACGTAAGGGTCGCGTCCATGAGAAATTTCAATTCAAGAGTCTCAGGTGACCCCATTACTGCGCAATTCCGCAGACAAATTTCTCTTGTTTACTCTGACGTGTTCGCAAAGTTATTGGGCGCCGAACGTAAAGTGTTAATGCGTACTACACGCGCCAGCATATCTTCTCGTTTGCCTGCAGAGTATTGTGCACTTCCGGTCCGCCTTGCATTCAACATGCGCCGCACTCTCCTCCCCCTCCATTCCTTAAATACAATGAAGGCTTTCAGTCTACACTGTAATAACACTATATACTGTAGTACATCGTAGGCGTAGAGTGAGGTGCATAACCCTACAGTGGTGGAAGAGGAGCTTAGCTTTCGCCCGTAAATACTCTTTAATCCGAGATAATGGTTTCGAGACAACGATAAATGTAAATTATTATGCTAATCATTGGTGAAATTACACCTAAATTAAATTTGCTCTCTCTCGCAGGAGAGGATTTTTCCACGCAAGCTCGCGCTACAGCTTAGCTTGTTTAGCTCGCATGCAATTTTAACGCGGTTTGTGCGAATAGCATTTTTTTTTGCTCTTACTGCTAATGTCATTTTTATTTTCATTATAAATTGAAACAGGTTTTAATGCAAACTATTGTAGACGCGTTTAAAAAGAAATCTTCAAAATTATTACCCGCATTTTTTCCTTTTTACAAAAAGTCTAATCTCAATTTACGATGGACTTCTCGGCAAATTATTTTAAAGCGATATTTCATGCTATTATGCTATTTTACTTTTAAGTTTTGGCTTATTTAGCAATGGAGTTCGCGTATTTTTTCTCGAGATCTAGCGTCACTGTTTACAATTGTAACCCATAGTTAGGCGCCTGCCTGCATGTTGCGAATTTATTTATTTACCGCTATTGATTTATCGTCGCTATTCACGTAAAGTTGAGTTCTTTCTATAGAAAATAAGATTTATCTTCATATTTTTTGATTAAAAAAATATTTCCAATATATATGTATGGTATCGGTTAGAACAAAACAATAGGATTATGCATTTCAAATGCAACGGGAAGGGAATGTTATTCTTCGATGCGCGCATCTTTCAGTGAACCGGCCCACGTTTCAAGTCAAAAAAATCCAACTTCACACGCACGCAAACCGTTCGACTTGTTTAGTTTTTTGTATTTTAAAACAAAAAAATTAATCACAACTTTAGTAGACCTATAACGGCAGTTCACTCTCTGGGTTTTTTGTGGTCACGTGACGTCCAACTGATGCAAGTTGATGTAGTTAAGGCGAATTCTCAGTGATTTTGTACGATGCGATTTGGACGTTTGTGGCTCATGAGAAAAATCATCTAATCGAGCCAATCCGTTATCTTTGCGAATCCTGCCTTCACTCTAGAGGCTAGTCTATAATGTGATATTTTGTATTCAAAAGATCAACTGGATAGAATAAACATTGCACATGTAGGTCGCTCTATTGGATATCCGCCCTGAAAAAAGTGAAATTGAAATTTGTTTGAACACTTTTTTTCACCTTATTTTCAATTCAAAAATCGCAAGCTTACAAACTATCGCGTTGCTATCTGCTAGCGTAGAGCTAAACTGTTAGCTGACTTTGACTGAGCCAAATACAAAGTAGGTCTATTTCAATACAATGATTTTTTCAATCATCAAGTATAATACTCTATGCTGCACCAACCCCCCTGGTCTTGTAAATCAATCAAAATGTGCTATCACACTTAACACCTCGTATCGCTAGAAAAATGATAATTATAGGATTTCGTTGGTCTACAGGTCCCGTGGACCGAATTACAAACTCCCTAGGCCCTAGCAGAGCCAAGGGACAAAACAAACACCCACCAAGGAATGCAGGAAGGAATCGAATCGCGAACCTCCAGTGGTCAGGACTAGAAGAGAGCTCTAGCCCACTCAGTGGCGTAACAAGGATTTTTTTGGGAGGGGACAAATCCTAGACAAGATCGATAAATTGCGATATTTATCGATATATATATTCATGTATATCGATTTTTCCCCTGATAAATTTAAGTTATTTAACTCTGATCAAGTGAATTTTACCAACTATTTTGTGATAGGGTGGCGGGAGCTCCCTAACTGAAGTAACACATGAATAGAAACTTTAAATTTCATTCAAGCCTTAACTCAACTTAACTGCACTTAAATATTTTCGATAAGGAGGGCTCACGTTGATATTTTTAAGTTATTTTTCGTAATAATCTTTAAAGCGTCTATGCTAACAATTGAAATGCACGTATTAAGTAAATTTTAATTTGGAATTTGTCTTACAATTGAAGAATAGATTTTTATTTTTGATGCACACTATATCCCTCGCAATTGTCAAAATAGACGTGCGAAGGTGATTTTTTTACGTCTAGATTGACGTGGGAGTGAACGTTTTGTAATTATGAATGCAGGACCGTTTTTTTTGCTCTCTGTTTGTTGTCTCCAAACTTTTTTTAATATACATGAGATTTATATACGGTAAATCCAAAGGGGGAAGAGAAGATTTAACATAGAATGTGATGGGGGTGGAGGGAATATATACTTTCTGCTTTTATTATTGTTCATGCATAAATTTTCTCGTCTGCGGGCCCATATGCACACGATATAAAATTGTATACGACCAACATAGAGTCTGAAAAGAATCTGTAGGCCTATACACAGTAAGCATATTTTTTTTTATTCCCCTAGCAAAAAATAGCGCGCAAAAAATATCTTTCATCCATCCTACATATCCATATAGTAGTATTTCCATGCGTTTAGATTCTGCAAGTATTGTTTTTCTCCTTCAATACAGAGAGTATTATTGCTTCATAAAATGGAGGATTTTTTTAGTTCTTTTCCTAGATTAGAAACTCTTTTATATATGCAACGTTTGCATGTTTTTTCTTTCTTTTTTTCTTTTTGAAAACGTACGCTCAATTCGTTGTATTTTTATTTTTATTTTTATTTTTTGTAGTTGTTTGCAAACATTTAATAGATTTTTTTCGTTTGTTCGCGTTCTGCGCGTGAACTGCTTTGTGTATCCCCGCAATTCATGAGAGAATTTTAATGAAAAAAATTCATAATTCTTTCTGCGCCATTTTGCAGATTTTTGTTTAGAAAAATCTGTTCTGCACATAATAAGTTGGCATATTTCTCTTATGACTGAACGGTACTAGACTACTAATACAATGTAGATGAATCTGGAAATGAAAAGCTTGAGGCCTAGATGAAATATGGGCAAATTCAAATTACGTACATGTACATGTACGTGGAATACAATACGCTGAGTAGGACTTAAAGGGGAAGCAACAATTATTTTGTTTTTCGTTTTTCTGATCTTTTAATAGTAAAGAAAATATTTTGAATAATCTGAACGTTTATCTCGCCATAGAAATGCATATTTCTATTAGTTATTTAGAATAAAATTAATCAATCTTGTTGCGGCTAGAAAAAAAAAACAAAATGGCGTCGACCCTTGCAGTTGCGTAGCGCTGATCGTTTTCCTGGCTCTGTTTTTCACCTGCACCATGGCATCTAGGCAGCAACAACAATAATAATAACAAGTAAAAAAAAATGCCATGACGAGCCGAAAAGTCGTTTTATCTATGTAGACAGTTTGGCGATTTTTTTTGTCTATTTTTTTTAACTTCAATAGAATTAGGCCCACTTGTTCAAATATTGAGTTTTCTGGCAGATGATTTAAAGGTTTGACGAGTCTCGACGTTGTTTTCCAATTGAGCTTGTTTGTGTGGTTCGTTGGTTTGCTTTTTTATTTTTCTACTTTCTATTTCGTCGGCGAGTATATTTTTTTATTTGAATATATTTTTTTTAAATGCTTCGTTTGTTTGTTGTTGGCAATCGTCCTTCATTGTTTATACTGCAAAGAAAATGATGACTTGGATGGCGTTTATTTTTCTTTTCTATTTTTTCTTCGAGTCTCACCTATTCGAAGAGTAGAAAATTAGCGAGGAACCGGTGTGACCGGCCATATTTTAATCACAATTTGGCTATTATTGGCGCCCATTTTTCAGTGGACGGGGCGGGCGGCTCCTTGTTTGTCCAACGCGTCCACTCGTCAGAAACGATTAGAGAGTCAAGTAGTCTAAAGATATCAAGACTACTAGTTAATTTCGTCCGGTTTTCAAACAACATTGTTTACTTTTTCAAAATATCATCTCTCTCTCTCTCTTCAGAATAGGCCTATACGAACGCTAATGATATTTTCTTATTTGATTTTAATTAAGCTCTTGCACGAATGCGTAATTAGTCAGTAGTGTGGCCGCCATTCTCTCGAGTCCTTCTCTATTGTTTGATATTTGATCGTTCGTTTGTGCCAAGCAAATTGTTTCTGGTTAAGCTTAATCGTTATATAAGCTTTCATAATCGCATCCGCCATTTTCTGAAAACCTGCTTAGCTAATTAGGCTCATTTAGATTGGATATTTTTTTTAGTTAGTTGGTAAAAAATACTTTTGCTGGCGATCCGGTCTAGTGATTTTTTTTAAATTATCTTCATGGGAGGCTGAATTAAGGGCCTACTGTGGTTAATTGTCTCAAAACGGTATGCGTATGACGGTAAAAATCATAGAAAAACGGAGCAAAAATCGTCTCAAGAAAGACCTAAGTGATAAAGCATGTAAAAAAACGGTCAAAAAAATCGTCTCAAGAAAACTATAAAGTCTACATTTTTGTAGGCCTATTACTTTTTACGTGACGTGAAAATGGCATTTTTTTTACGTCGAATTCAAATGGAATTTACTTTGCCAATCCTGTCTGGGACACTTTTAGTCGTGCAGTTTTAAGATTAAGCCAACTTTTTTGAGCCCGAATGACTGGGAACTCGTCTGCAATGCAGTCTGTTAACGAGCTTTCTGCGCTCGCACTTCCGGCTGTGAACCGGAAGTGCGATACGAACTTTCTATCCCTCTCTCTCTGGTAAAATCTATGCAAATTGTAAACTCTTGAGATGGTGTTCATCATTTATCTATCAGTTTAGCGAGCCTGCATGCGTGCGTGCGTTGTGCATATACTGTATACGCAACAACCGTCCGCTATCTGTGTTGCCTTTGTTGCGTAAGCTACTTCCGGTTTCATTGTTTGCTGATGGCAACGCTAATGATCAAGAATCTACATCTACAACACGCCACGATGCGCTCCACTAATAAATGATTCACCATTTATGCAAATTAATGTTCAGTTGATGAACTAACGAACATAAAAAATCCGTAATATCTCCAACAGTTGGAGAATTACGGTTTTGAGACCCCCGGCTTTTCAATTCCGTGCGTTGTAATAACTTCTGGGTCCCTCTCTCCAAATTAAATAGGCCTAAAAGACCATGAGATGGGAAGGCATCGTTTACTTATAGGCCTACATTATGCGAGGATTTTCTTGTTTTTTTTTTCGCTTATTTCTTAGACATTGAATGAGGCTTTTGTGCCTTAATGCATTTACAAATCGATAAAATGGGGCCTCTCGTTCGATGTCACAGAAAGGTCCCTTTTTATTAGACCCAAATATACTTTTTTTTATTTTTTATTTTTGCTGCTGCTCAACATCAAAACAAATATAGCCACCATCTTTAATGGAAGCAAAAATCGAACGGTAGCCTAGGTCATTTGCATAATTTTTTTTCTCTTCTTTTTTAATATTTTTATGCTAAGTTGTATAGATTTGCCGACTCGCGGGGAATCTTCTGCCGGATATGGTGTCTGTCTCTCTGTCTGTCTTGTGTGTGCCAGCATGGCGTTATATTGATTTCGCATAATTTCTGAAGGCTTTCTAAGCATGAAGTGCTCGCCTTGTTAACACGCGCCGAGGGCTTGCATAATTATTCCCTGGTGGGCCCCTTGTGGATATATTCGCCCGTCACGGCCCCCCCCCTTCGAACCAACCAACCAACCACCTTAACCGTCTAGCAAAATTGGGAAATATTTGGCAAAATAACAAAATGGAGGCATTTGTGCGTGAGGCGTGCAATTAAAGTGACATCTCTCGACGAGGTCCTGAATAGCGCCCTGGAAGGGGCCAACTTAACACAGATTTGGATGCGAGCTGGTAAATTGAAAGAAAAAAAATTACCCACTAGGCCTACACGATGTAATAGTTTCTAGGCTTCACATTTACCCCGCTAGGAGCGCTACGGCACTCAATATTACTAAATCACGATCCCATTTCGCTCCTAATGGCGGGCTGCTTCATGCTGAGTCAGCACTGCAGCCTAAAAGGAATGATTTCCTTTTAATGGCGGACTAGCAGACGACGATTCATTTCCGGTTTATCTCGTCTGCCATCTAAATGAAAATACGTTTAAGCTTAATACTGGTTTCACATGGGCGAATTTTTCCGCCAATTCGCCAGCGAACTCACCAGTCACCACCTCACCTCTTTTGACCAATAAGCGTGCGAGATAACTAGTCACGTGATGACTTCCCCTTGAAAAATTCGCCCATGTTAAAGGCTTAACTTAATACATGTATAAACTGGGCCTATTTCATACTTTTTTTTATCTTTTCTTCATAAAACATTTATTGAGTGGCTGACCGGAAGTGATGGTGCCTTCGGAAGGAAATATAATACTGTACTCGAATATTTACAGTTTATACACACGTGCATTTGAATGTGCAATCAAGTTTACTGAGGGTTCATCATGATTTGGTCAACAATTTGGCGAATGACTTGTTGCCGGCTTAATTATAGTATATAATCCAATAAGTCTAACCATTACATGTACTGTTTTCCCTCAGGAAGAAGCACTAGTCGTTAATTAAGCCTGGTTACTTGATTAATTAATTGCTGGCGTTGCACACACAAGTAGATTAAAGCAGGGACTAGCAATAGGAGCGGCCATTTTGGATGGTATACTCCAAGCATATTCCTCATCGACTCCCTCCTCCATTAGGCTAATTAGGCCTATATTAAATAAATATATTTTAATTGTTTTTTTTTTACTTCCTTTTAGTTTAAAATAAATTATTCTTAAAGGCCCTTTTACTAGCGAAGTTATCTTTAGAATTTGCCGTTTTTTTTAGTAATTTCTCGATTTTCTTATCGATTAGACAATTATCGATTATTTCGTGTCGTTTCTATGCTGCGTGCGTCTCACAATATTTCTTTCGCATTTCAAAAGTTCGAGCGCCTGCTCTCAAATCAGACCACGTACTTTTCAAAACGCCGCGCATATTTTCGTTTACGTTCATAACACAACTAATGCAAAAATGCAAAAAAAAAAAATTAACTTTTTTATATTTAGTTTTATGTAAATATATTGTGTTTTATATAAATATATATATATATTATATTCTAAATGGATA
>JAQIYI010001124.1:0-13271 GCA_034700265.1 Polyzonium germanicum
CTGAGGCAGTGATTTACCTAGGGTAACGCTAACTCTGATGACATAAGTGAGTTTGAATAATGGATGAAAAGGGACCGCACAGCTGCACTTCAACAGAGACAGTGATTAACCTATGGAAATGCTTGTCTATGGTAATACTAAACCCATAGAGTCAGTGTCTGATGACAGACGTGATCTTTGAATAATGGGAAAAAATAAAAAAATAAAAATAAAAAACCCACTGGCAGAAAAATCCCCTTTAAGATATAAAACTTAGGCTAAAAATAACCAAGTGAATGAATCTTTACAATCATTAATATTAAAACCAATATAAAAAATAAGTCACCCTGCACCTGTTACCCTACCCAACCCACTAGAAGGACTCAGCCAATGAGCCCTAGTGCGTTTTAACATTATGATAACTAAAACCAACCCCATTTAAATTGAATGTGTTAATAGACTATGGGGAATGATCCAATTGACCAATTATAGCAGCGTCAAGATTAAATCCAATTTTGAGTTTCACTTTGTGTAAAAATTAAAAATATTGGATTCTGAGTGATTTAGCAAGCAAAACCACGGCCTCCGACTTAGAGGCAAAGAAAAAAAAAAGAAACGAAAAGGACTTAGAAATTATTTTTGGAAAAGAAGGAAAACAAAAAATGGAACTTAGTAAATTATTGATATTGGAATTGAGAGCAGTTGAGAGATAAGGGTTTTCGGACTGGCTCGCTTATAAGGCCTACAGTTTATGAAGTCAGAAGTAAACAGGGAATAAATGAGTTGAGTGAATTGGTGAAACTTTGGCTTATACGAATACAGATTTTGTTGACACTATTTGAGTTTGGTTTTTGCTGATTTGTTGGAACTTTGCTCTTTGGACACTGTGTAAACTACATCGTTTTGATTCAAATAAATCTACAAAAGGAGAAAATTGTTGCGTGCCTTACCTGAGTGGATCCTCATAATCCTCTACTGCGAGTGCTCTTCTTCCAGCAGGAATTTTGTCAAATGGACGATGAAACTTTGAGGCCAACACCTGCCCACGTTATCTACCTAAGCCAGGTAGAACCAAGCGCTCTAAATTCACTCACCACGGCCATGACCATGCCCAAAATTGGCTTTCATTGGAACTCGAAGTCTACGACATTTTGGAGAGTGCAACCACAGAACAAAAGAAACCATAACTGAAGGACTGCAAGGATTTGACTAGGAATGGAACACAGTATGAGAAGGTCCAGCCAACACTCGTAAGCCTTGGTTTACATTTGTCCATATTGACCCTACCAGGAAATATGTAGAAAATCCCAACACTTGGTCTGAAAATTACAAGCAATGTAAGTTTAATTGTTTGACAGCTTAGTCAGTTAGAAGAGGGGAAAATGCACTAAGCCTTGGTGTCACCCAAAGCTGGCGACCTAGTCTGCACTTAAATAATTTTCCATGTTTTTCTCCCCTAATTAAACTTCAAACTTAAAGTTTTAATTTTTCTGGGAAATAACAGGAAAATGATGAACCCACAAATAAGGGTGGAGTGATAAAAAGCAAATTGTGTGAAGAATTTGTTGAAAAAGTCAATTTAGGAAGTTAATAAAGAGTCCTGACTGAGAGCTTGAGAATGTAGGAGGCAAAACAATTTATTTCCGTTTTTTTAGGACGACAAGGCAAAAACAGGACTTAGAAAATTTTCATGGAAAGGAACTGGACTTTATGAGAAGGAAACATAACTTGTGTCCTACCTGAGTCGATCCTCGCTGTCTTCCAACATACGAAATATTCAGGCAGGTACATGATCAAACGGAAGACGCAGTTGAGCCACCAACACTGGTCCACGAGTTCGGCCCATCACAGGTAGAACCAAGCGCTCCAGATGCACACGCCATTCACCACGACCACGACCACAAGCGCGATTTTCATCAGAGGAGGACATTTTGGTTTTTTTTATTTGCTTTGTGTCTGAACAACCACAGAGCAGCACACTACAATTCAAGGACCTCTCGAAGCTAACTGAAATTGGAGCCCAGGATGAGACAGTCCAGCCACCTATTGTAAGCCTTGGTTTAAAAATCTTCATACTGACCCCTCCATGAAATGAGTGAAAGATCTCAAACACTTGTGCTGAAAATATCAAGCTATGAGAAATTGTAGACAGTTTAGTCATTGATAGGGGGGAATAAATGAAGTAAGCCTTGTTGTCACCCAAGGCTGGTGACCAAATCTGCATTCAAAAAATTTATCTGTTTTTCTCCAATAATTTAATTTAAATTTAAAGGTTCTCTTATTATTTTTATTTTATTTTGGGGAAAATAACACAATGCCCAGGCCACATGTAGATTATTTTGTAATACAAATTACTGTAAATCAATGGTAAGGAATTCACATTTATCACTTTCAAAGAATACATTTTTTGGTCTTATTTAGAATGTTTGGATTATCACAAATTACTTGAAATTTATCACTGTCAAGGAATGAATATTTTGGATCAAGGAATACATATTTTGAACTTATTTAATACTTTGAATTATCACAAATTACTTAAAATGTGTCACTCAACTAATACATATTTCCGACTTATTTTGGATCAAGGAATACATATTTTGAATTTATTTAAAACTTTGAATTATCACAAGCTCTCATACCTGTGTGGTCTTTGATAAGATGATCTATCCCCCAGAAATTTAATCCTTTAATAAATTGAGCAATGTGTGCCCCATTTCTGACCGGGGACAAGAATTGTGTGGAATTTTCAATAAATTCTTTTTATTTGTTTGTGTAATCGTATGGAAATAGCCCATTTGCTCCTTCACTACTGATTATTTGGTGGCCAAACTTATTACAGCTGAATCATCATCTTGTAGCTGTAATATAAATTCAAAACGTAGTTGTTTATAGAAATATAACTGGTATTAAAGGGGTGTATCATGGCTTATTGAGGAAATTGGACTGTTATAAAGGCATAGAAAGGAACGCAAAAGTCAGTGCAATCGAATGCATACTTTGGTGGGAGCTCAATGTCATTTAGGAGCTGGTGCACATTAGGCTGATCATCGGTGTGATCTTCGATCAGGTCCCTCATGATGGCATCTTCTAAATCATCCCAAGTGTCAGAACTCTGTAGAACATAAAATAACCAATACAATAGGTTGACTTGATTAAATTCTGTTGCAGAAGGTGCCCCTTGGCACCACACAATCAGTGCAAACAAAAAATTAGTGTTTAGTCTCAAGTAATTTCAGCCTTATTGAGTATGTCACCAACTTCAAAATCATCAGCATGGCCAACAAAGTCCATCTCAAGGTCATCATTGACAGCACATTGGAAATGATTGGAAATAACATCATTGGGTGTGCCTGGAGTGTCTGCATCATTGACAACCACCTCAGGCACTTGTGGAGTGTGTGCCTCATTTACAACCACCTCAGGCCCTTCTTGTGGAGGACATTCACCTGCCACGTGTTGACTCTTAGAGTCAATGTATTGTGTTTCCTTTTGTTTGGGGTGCCCTAATGTGAAAAAGTAAAATGCCCTAAAAAGATATGCATGACAATGTGTCATCTAGAAGACCATATTGTAAAACATTCAGTATTGGAGCATGAAACTTAATCATTCACTCCTTAATTAACAAGTTCTTTTAAGTTATTACGACTAATTACCATACCTGGGGATTTGTCAGTGTATCGTGATATAGAAAAGGTGGAAACAGTAGAGATTAGGCTAGGCAGCTAGCGCACAGTCCTCATAGAAGAGCATTAAGACGCTTTACCCTTCAAGCACTTATGGATTTGAAATTGAAGGTTGCTGCCAAACAGAAGTTAATTAAGAGTTAAATCAATGAAGTGAATAGAGACAGTCCTAGAAAGGTCACCAGCTATCAAGTGAGTTCTTCCTAGAGTTAAAGTAGTTAAGAGAAGTAAAGAACCTTCAAGTAAGCATGTGACAGATGCAAAGAGGTTCGACGTGGTCTCTGCCCCCCATGCAAAGTCAAGAAATGAACAATGAACATCTTGCTGAGGAGCACCCCAGTAAGTGTACACTCGAACAGAAGACAGAAAGTAAGGCTATGAGCATTAGAATATGCAGGTGGAGGGAGCTATTAGACTTACCTGGAATCTTGCTGCTCAAGAAGACTGAGGAGGTACTTGGCAAAATCAGCGTGATATTTATCATGCCAATGTCAGCGTAACCACTTGGAACCTTCTTGACATCAATTGGTGCTTCAAATGAGACCACATGTTGTCATTGGATGTCTGATGATATTAATGAGCACTCGACAGTTGCATTTGTGGGAAGATAGCCAATCCTATCCTTAGGTGCATCTAGAGTGTCTCCATCATACACACTCTCCCCTGGTGTCTTGAGGAGGAGACTGAGGTTGCTCATTGTTGATGAAATCATCCTTTAAGTAAGATTTATAGGACTGTGTATTACAATCGAATGCACAATTCACACTTAAAATGTCACTAATGTTATACTCGCTGCTTAGCAGTTGAATGATGTAATGCTGGTCCTTTGTACATGTGAGAAAACCAGAGCCTGATTGAGCTGATCCCTGTACAGATTAAACACAGAAATCAGGGACCACTCATTACCAACGTATCCACAATAAATTCAACCAACTTATCTTCAAAACCTATTGAAGATGTCACCATGTCATGCTGGACATGCAGCGTAGGTATCTTGGCCACTTGTGTCACTGCACACTCATGGTTTATGGATGACACTGTGACATTCTGAGGCACATTATCCCCCACGATGATGAGTCAAGGGTCCTCATTGTTCCTGGCTTCCAAATTCTGTGGAGTCTGAACCAAATAAACCAGATACATTAGTTTCACTTGATTCAATTATATTGAAGGATCAAAGAAATAAAATTCATTTATTTGAAAATCATGTTTATTTTACAAATTCAAACATTCTAATTGCTCTTACCTTATCACTCATTTCTCCTTCCTACGTTAATTCATTTTAATTAACTAAATGCTTGTTTGGGTATTCTGGTTTATGACTGCTAATATAATCTTAGAATAGCATAAATGCTTCCTTCATCCCTCAAATCAAATGTATTTTGTCTTTTAAAATGCCAAATTAAGAATATTTACAATAAAAGCTACATATCTGTTGAAGAAATGCAATATTTCGACAAATGCAAAATGCCATGTGTTACCTTTTGAAAAAATGTATGTAGGAAATGCAGAATTTTTGTGTACTCTTCGTGTATAGAAGAAATCACCAACCTTCACATACGTCTTAGTCTCATACAGATGGATCACCATCTTGATTATGTACATCACACCATCTAGGGGAAGAAGGTTTAGATATCAAAGGTTAGTTTGAATGAAATGCACAAAGGGTGCATCTAATGTTAAAAATGTACAACATCAATATTGGTCGCGTTAAATGCGTTAACCAGGTGTCCGCAATGCGCCACCAAGAAGTCATTGACAGTGCCTCACGCATGTGACTCCATCAGTCTTTCCTTCACTCACTCTCACTCACTCACTCATTTGCAGTTATCAGGATGCCTTACTAAAAAGTTCATTTCCACATCCATAGTTGTAGAGTTCCGATGGCTTTGTTTTTGGTTTGAGGTGTAGATGCTCATTTATTAACCTATGAAATTTTTAAACTCTTAAACTCCATGTTGAGTACATATACATGTAGCTTTAAATATACTTACTCGAAATTCTGTCTATTTGAAATGCAAGGGTATTCCAATTTCGTTATCTGTGCATCTTCATTATGTTGATAGGCATCGAGAACATCACAACATCTTTCCAATACCTCTGCACTGAATTGTTGCAAATGTAATCAATAGCAAGGTAATTGGACTTATAAAGGCATAGGAAGGAACGCAAACTCAGTGCAATGGCATCCATACTTTGGTGGAAACTCAATGTCATTTAGGAGCTGGTGCACATTAGGCAAATCATCCAGTGATCTTCGATCAGGTCGCTTCTTCCTTAGAACAAATGAGGATGTAAGCATCATCAAAAGCATTATGTGTATTGCTCACTCGTTGGACCACATTGTCGTCAAAGTGCCAACATTTTCCATTGAGGACCAAGGAGAATGCGGTATAATGGCCTTTTTGATTGAATTTCCATGATGGCATATAATGCTTTTCAGGCAATACATTGGATTGATCTCCGTTGAACTCTATGAGTCGCATGGTCACCATCTCAGCTGATTTTCTTTGTTAATTTATTTTACCCATTATTGAAGTGATTTAGTGTGACCACACACACTTGCGGTGGAGATGTAACGATCTTATTCATCACTAGAACTAATTAAATAAACAAATAAATCTCTCTGAACCTGTTTGTAGTTGAAACATTTATTTAGCTTGTATTGCGTAGACATTCATTGCTGGGGGCATGCCTTTCATGCACTAAACTATGCACCCTCTTATCAACTCAATCAGATGATGAATGTAACACTGATTAGAACATTTATCTTCAGGCATGGTCAGCATATAAGCGTTAAGCAAATAGATATCAAAAGGCCGACTATACCTCCGTGAACTTACTTCATGTGTACTTTCAGGGTCTGTTTGTCCTTTAAAGGCTTGCTACACTCCTGACATCTGAATCTCTCTGGACCTATTTATAGTTGAAACATTTATTTAGCTTGTATTGTTTAGACATTCATTCCTGGGGGTCACGCCCATCATGCACCTAACAGCTAAATTAAGCACAAAATTAATATTAAAAATGCGTCATCCCCCCCCCTTCCTGAGCTGTAAGAATGGGAAAAATCAATGTAGGCTAGTTACAATGACAAGATATTATAATACAAATAGGAGTTCTATTATTTTTTTTACTCATAGCAGATATTTTTCCTTAATACAATTAGTCAGCATTTTTAGTGGTGCGTTTTCCATGCAGTAAGTTTCTCCACATGAATTCGTCGATGTGTTCATCCAACAGCTGTCTGTGCATCATATTTGACTGCAAAAGCGCTTCATCTTTGCCCAATAGCTTTCAACCTGGTTTGTGCAGACTTGGGTAGTTGGATCCTTAAGTTCTTTGAATGATTTACAGTCTTATGCACATACCCCAGCTCATTCAGACCTTTAGATTTTGAAATTATTTGCCATGGGATAAATAAGAACAATATTTGGAATTAGAATTTAGTTTAAAACCTGTGTATGCAGCCCATTCATCAGTCCAAATCTCACTTCCAACTTCTACATATTGTTGGATTACTGGAAGGAAATTGGCTTTGTTTTGTTTGGCCCCTTCTATAATGGCGCGCATCTTTTGCTCAGTATCGTAGATGCCTTTAAATTAATTAAATATGTGTCTGCGTTAGTCATTTAAATACAAATTTCGGTTTAAAGTTTTGTCTAGGCCTATATTCACCTAAAACCCAGCGTCCATCGACTTTTTTCCCATGGTGGTACTTTCTCCTAGTCACAAAAAGGAATTAATTTTGGTCCGAGATAATTTTCCATGAGCAGATGTCACGGAAAAATGTAAAATATTGCACGACAGTAGCCCATACGAATGCCGGTCCCAGTGCTTGCTTGCAGTACGGATAAAGGAATGGACCACACATACATTAGCTCGAGGATGTTCGAAAATTCGATGTCGGTATTTTCAAAAAAGGAATTTGATGTTAGGCAGGTAAATTTTCTGCATTTTAAGCAGAGAGCACCATAATTTCCTTTGAAATTTTTGTTCTGAATTAGCTAAGGTATTCTACGATATTTGCTGCATTTTTTTTAATTTTTGCAGTAAGCCTTCGCTTTGTAGATTTTGGATTAAGACTTTGTCATCAACAGTAGTGTACTTGTAGAGCTCTGATATGTTATGTTTTCCATTTTGAAATTATGATGACAATTAGAAATTTCAGTGTTCTCGCCTTTTATACCTGCATATATCTATTTAGTCAATAGGAATTTGACTATTTTAATCTTTGAACTTAGTTTTAATTTGTTGGTTGATTCAAATGTGGTTATTTTTCATATTTGAATAATCCACACTGCATTGTCGCACACTCCACTCCACATTGACTGCAGCGCCACTCCCATGTGGAGCGGCAAGAGCGCTCCTCATTGTAGTGGGGCTGCTAGCTAGATCGCTGTACAGCGCTCTACTACTAGCAATAGAAACCCAGAAACTGGTCATGTAGGCTACTTCCGTTGGAATCCCCATTTAAGTTTTTATTTTCTTCATCACGCATGGTCAAAAAAGTGGCCCATGTTGGAAAATTTCTCCAAATGCATATTGGATTATTTTTGGCCTATATGAGGGCACCAGCGTGGAGGATCGTTGGCCTTAGCGAGGTGAGTATTTCCCTTAATAACAGGGTGTTCCCCTTGGGCGCATTTTTTTGCGAATTTCTGGTGAATTCGCTGAAATTTGCCCAGGTCAATCGCATGCTAGATTCTCAAGGCAGCGATTTTGTGATCGCACAAAAAATCGCTGCCTTGCGTATCTGTCCTAAGATTAAAAACTTTAATTTTTAAAATGTGATATTTAAATATGCAAATATGGGTAAATAAAAAGGCATATCAATGTTTTAAGTTTGCCATATAGAAGGGGGCAGCCAAAACAAAATGGCTGCCCCTTTACAGGCAAACTTTAAATCTCGAAAACTTTTTTATTTTGGTATGGATATTTAAAATTCGCATTTTAAAAGTTAGTTTGTCCTCTAAAATAGCCTGTTTTTAGGGAAGATAAATTAGACCAAAGGAGCATGGTCTAGGTAAGCACAATTTTCCCTAAACACGTCACATCGAAGGCGTTTCACCTAACATCAATGTTAGCAAAACCACCTTTTCACGATGGCTTGACTTTATTAACACCGATGTTAAGGGTCATGTAGACACTTCATCTCTGTTGTCTGCGCTAGAGCTCGATGCTTCATCACTATCTGCGCAAGCATCAATGCATTCCACCACCTTCTTTGTGGCATCGGCAAGAATGCTCAGGACTTTGCAGAGGAGCTTGCCCTTAGGTTCTTCCACACACTCTACCTCCGACGATGCTCTCTTTTTTGGGTGATTCTCCTCGTTTTTGTCCTTGTCCTGCTGATGTCGCTATTCGCATCGACGCGGTAGATTCCCTAGGATGCTCACTCTTATAAAATTTGCTGATGCACAACTGGGAAATATCGGAACACATAATTAGTTAAGTTCCGCGCGCATGTTTATTTCTGGCAAAAAATAAACTAGTATCCGGTGGTGTTACCTGTGTTATGATCGAAATAACATGCGTACATAAGCATTGCCTGTAACGTGGGATTTACGCTTCGGTTTTTCACCTCTTGCGAATAGAATTCTATTGTTACTGCTGACTACCATATACCAAATTAAAGGTCTCGATCTAAGGAATCCAAAACCCTTTTCCTTTTTATGATCGGACATTTCGTTCAGGAGTTATGGTCTGAGAAACAAAACCCTAAAATTAAAAATAAAATCGAAATGTAAGTGTGACTGCGTCTAACCCTCTGGTTTCGCCGGACACACACACATACGCTCGCTCGCGTAGTACACCCCAGCGCGCACACTCCCAACTAACTAGTGTAGCATAGGCTATCAAAGTAGACCAATTACATCGCTTTGTTAGGCTCAATTCTCCTGTTATGTGTGCAACAAAGGAGGAGACCATAGCTAAACAACAAAAACCTAATGTATGCTGCCTATATCTGCCAATAGAGATCTTTGAAGCGATAAGGTCTAATCCTATACAAAAAAAGTGTAAACGCCATGTTAAGCTTAACCGCTAGAACATCGAGCGCTAGGCTTAATGCTAGTATAAAAAAGCAGAAAAATGACGCATCTCATGCTCAAAATCTTTGCACATGTTACACTACATATTCAATTACTGATAAAAAGAGTTAATAAATTTCAGCCAGAATAAAGATAAAAGAATTATTTAAACACAAAAAACTGATGTAGTAATACAGATCCTGTCTGTATTAGAGTACTAGAAACATCCAAAAAATAAATTTAAACCAGCGCTGAAGGCTGAACACTCCTGAAATTTTTTTTCAAGTTATGGACAAGCCTAGAGACTTCAAAAAAAAAATCAAAAAATTGAAATTAATCACCCAAGCCTCATAAAAGAAAGACCGAGGTCGTACATTCTTTTATTCTTATAATCTTCTGAACAAAAACGCACAAGAATATCATGTTACCTAGCGTTACCATAATGCTTGCATAATTATACTAGGATAATCGCCATATTATCTATGCATATAGGATTATTATTATCATCATTATTATAGGATTATACTTTGTTTAGCATCTTAGACTCACTTGTATTTTTGTTACCAACTCATACGGAGTGTTTATTCTGTTTTCCAAGTATGTAATGGACTTAGAAACTTTTTCACTTCCTAAGAATAGTGATCTTAGAGTGAATTATATGAATCTGTGAAATGTAATTGTGTGAACTTTAATTGGAAAATTGTGAACAATATATGGATTATACCTTTTATCTGTGTTGTATCAATTTACTATTAAAAACTTACTTCAAATTTCGGAGAGCGATTTTGTGAGTTCAACAGGAACTGAACATACCTGAGACACCCCGAGTTGGCGACTCATCCGATGCCCGCGAGATTCTCTATGTTGAACAGTGACTGTGGACATCGTTGAGACTTCTGCTGGACCTCGTTCAAGTGCCTTGCAAGTGCCTCTGCAGGTGCAACAGCATTCTAAAATTCTGCAGACCACCAAGACAACAAAGGCGACCAAGCAGAGAGAAACCAACATTGAAATCACTCCGGCCCAAAAATCAGAAGTGAAGGTAGGAACAGACAATTCCATTTTTTGTTTGTGATTGACTTGAATGATTGCACAACGATTTAATAAACCCAGAACCCAAATAAAGATTTTGTGATTCACCCCAAGAATGGCTGAATGAATTATGAATGAGCCTGGGTTAGTACTGCCCAGAAGTGCATGTCTAGAAACTAGGAAACAAACAAACTAGAGTATGACTCATCAGTCAGATAGTTAAAGTACGTCATTTTATTGCATTCTCTAGAAACTGTAACTTGACCTGCTGCCCCACAACAGTGAGGTGAGGCCTGACAAAAAATAGTAAAATCAAAAATAAAAAAAAAGAAAAGAGAGAGAATCACATAGCAGAAACTCAGGGCAATGACCCTGCAAACACTTCTTAAAACCCTTTCTTTCTAACTTTCTTTGTTTTGTATTGTTGCACCATACGCGGCAGTGTACGACACAGCACCTGATTAGGGCTCTATGAAGAGTACTAGTGTGACCACTTTTACATTCTTATACTAACAGTTCTGTGCACTGTGACCTATCACAGGTTGGGGGAACAGTTGCATTATGCTTCTCCCAGGAGTTTCTCAACTGAATGGGTCTTTTCTGCAATGTTTCACCTTTTGCTTCCTTTACTGTTATTTCTTTATCAAAACTCACTTGCATATTTTTTACTTCACCTTATAAAATAGCAAACATTTTCTTGTCTGGGTTGTCTTCCTTGGAGAGTGGAGAGTGGTTTTGTGATCGCACAAAACTTTGGAGGCCTGGTTTTACACCCTTGAGTAATTGGATTGAAATTAAATCATCATGCAATTTTGCCTTATCCTCAATAGGGTTATTGGAGTTGAGGTCACTTGCTAGAGCCTGAACGCTTGAGATAAATTGGCAGATGTTTTTGGTCACAATTTGCCATGACTCAAAAATCTTATTCAGTAACATGTTTTGGTTCAGTGAGCTTCTTGAAACTGAAGCAGGTCTGTAATGGCTCTCACATTTGAGTTATCTCAGTAATTCCCCTGCTGATCCCTTTAATTTTGATGTAGCCACTTTGGCTACATGATCAAAATAGTCTGGTGTGTTATATTCCTTTGCCTCTCCTGAGAAGGTGTAGACAATGAGCAATACCTTCATGATTAGTCCCCCCCTCTGCTTCCTCCACCTTCCATCTTTAACTTTACATCCATAAGGTCTTCATATTCTCTGACATTTTCTGTTTCATTAACTACTGCATTCTTTGTTTCCTTGTTATCTGACATTGTACACATATGCCTCTTACTGGAAAGTAATATTCTCAAGTCCATTCAATTCCTCAGGGGTTAAAGACAGCGTCACAATAGTATTTTAATAAATCCCAGATAATTCTAGGTTGGGGATAATCTGGAGTAACAGGGATTTTAAAGAAGTCTAAATGCTCCTCTAGCAAATGACTAATAGCATCTATCCCTTTTAGTATTTCCCCCAAACACTCTAGGAAGAATGGACAATGGATGTGTGGTATGTTCGTCACCTACATTACCTGATCTCATATATTTTACTGAGCTCGTCAGACAGACTAAGTCAAAATATCGTAATAAATACCAACATAGGGCCTATAGATAGGTGATAAATGGAATCAATGTGTAGTACTATGCCTACTGAAATACTAAGATATTGCCTGTTAGACTCAGGTGAGTCCAGCTTACCTGTTTATTTCTTGTTTCTTACTTTAAGACTGCTGAAACAAGCAAAAGAGGGTGTGTGAGTTGTGTTCTCTTAGACCTTCTCTTCCTGGCTGTCTTGCTTTGTCTTGTCTTTTCTTTCTTTGTGCTGTCTAAAACATCATCAAATCTGTTGTGTTTTTGTCTGTGTGCGCTAGGTGGTGTCTGTCAATCTGTTTTCTGTAGTCTTGCATTGCTTTTACTCTGTCATCTGCTGTGTCATTTAGCAGTCATTGTCGTTGAAGTTTTTGTGCTCTCTTTCATAGAAATGTGTAAAACTAGTAATGAAGAGCCTAACTATGAAAACAGAATTGAAATCTGATCAAACATGGTGCCCCAAATGAAAAATTATGATTGAATTAAGCCCCTAGCTGGTGCTGCCACCTAGCAGCGCTGAGTGAAATAAATTAAATAAAAAAGACCCAAACAAAAACAAGGGGGAAAATTTATTTATTTTTGGAAAAGTTACTGTTTGAGAGCCACCCCCATTTTATGATGCAGTTTTGGAAATGCACTTTTATGCTTTAGGCCATGAAGTGGTTGCATCTACAAATTGTAGACAATTCCTTATGCTTATTGTGGGTTTGAGTCATATGTATCTTAAATTACCTACACACTTTGCTGATTTGTATCAAGTGCATTATTTTGAAGTCTGTGCAGAAAATAACATTTTTGGGCGAATAATCAACATATGGAATCATAATTGCTGTCCTTGTAGCTTAAAATAGCGATCTCACTTTACTGTTTTGGATTGTATATGGGGGGAGGGGCGCATCCTTGTTAGGGTCATATATTTATAATACATTAGTTTGTATTATACATTGTATTCAATTTACTTTTTATTTTGCTAT
>JAQIYI010001125.1:0-13266 GCA_034700265.1 Polyzonium germanicum
CCTCATTTTGTGGCTATCATTCTAATTTGCTTCGTCATAAACTGATGAAAGGATAATTGTTACGTCATTACCGTTGGCTATTGGAGGCCAATTAGAATAAAAATAATTGAACAATTAATTTCAGTCAACTGAATAATTCAGTTTTGTAACGATTTTTTGAGCTTGAGAAAGTTAAATTTTTTAAACCTTACGAATAAACTTTTTCAGATGCTGACATTTATATTATATATATTATTATTAGGGTGAGGATGGTTAAGACTTAAAAACCAGAAAAATGACTTTTTAGAATGCCATTAGAAACGGAATAAATGAAAAATCAACCGACATCTTTTCATCAGTTTTTTTGCGTAACACTTGGAGGCCTAGCATGACACAAGCCAGAGTTTATATGATTGTAGGCTTATTGCACTATGCCGGCAGCCTAGAAAAAATAACTTACTAGGGATAATATACGTACATGTAGATCGGTACAATTGTAGGCCTACATGTATGTTCGAGACAAAAATGTGAAATAGCATGATAAATGTTAATAACCAAAATGCAAAATAAAAATATATTTTTTGGAATCAGCCTAACATGAATCAATTGAATCATGTTGTGGATCATTTGCTGTACTGAAGTGAATAGTCCAATTTAGCTGCTTGTAGAGTAATAATTCTAATTCTAATGTTGATATAAGTCTATCTGAGGGCTGTGGTTAGCAAATAGCGGCCTTCCAGCCCACTCTATGACGCTATCCCGGGGGCTCTGAAGTCGGGCGTTGTTCTTCCACCAGTCGTACAGTTCGTTTAATGCAAGCAATCGATTCGGTATCCAAGTCACATGAGACAATCATAACATGTAGGCCTACTCGGTCTTTGATTGTACCTTGATTAAACAAGGTTCTGGATGCTCTTCAAATGCTTGCATGCTCGATTGGACTGATCGAATCCACCTGGTCTTGATATGGCTCTAGGTTTAATTGTCCACGTGGGAATAAACATTGAGATTTTAAGTAAAATATTCTAAGTGCATAATTACAGTTAACATGTTTTAACTTTAATCAATTTGTTTTAAGTCCCGGCTTTCTTCACCATGTATCTGGTTAAATATTAATAGTCCCGCTATATGCAGACTGGGAATGATGCCTCGATCGCCACCCTGGGTTACACTAATTTGAGCCAGTCAGAAATCACTTTACAAACAATATACGAGTAATTAAACCGAGTTGATGAGTTGATGATTTCCAATTACAACTTACGATGAGAACCGATGGCAAATTATTTGGAAAAGGACTGAATGAAGCAATGAGATAAAGCAAGAATTTTGGCACAGGTTCAAATAAGGAATAAAACAATAGCTAAAGCAGCCACTGCCATGAAATGAATGTGTAATGCATGCGAGTTCTGTTGGCCGATCACGAATGAAATTCAATGTTAATCACAATGTGAAAGAATGCAATGAACAATGTGTTTTCTAATAACTGGCTTGCATTCCTGCAATCAACTTGGATATTCGTTGTGTAAAAAAAACTACGAATTATTCATTGTAAGTAGAACAGAATTTTTAAACCATCCATTTTAACTTTTGGTCATTTCTTTACACGATAGAGAATTATTTTTTCTTTCAAAAAACTGAAAGATTAACACATAATTAATGTAATTCTCGAGGCCTGCTCCTTCATAGAACATAAAAGGTTCGTATCCCTCTTGGTTACAAGGAAAACTTGAACGCGATTTGAGACAATCTTTCCAATGTAATTCTATCGAGTTTGACATTCTCAAGTCGTGTTCAAGTTTTCCTTATAATAACCCTTAAGACAATTAAAATGGGACGGAATGTTTCGCGTCACCTGTGTTCTCGCTGGCATGATGTGTGTTGTACCAATGAACCTCCAATCGACAAATAGAATCTCGCTCATTTGAGTCTGCTAGAGTCGCACCAGACCTCTAGAAAAGGTTAAAATGTCATCCACGCCTCAATAATAACCTTTTTTTAGGTACCGTGCCCGGTATGCATATATTTTCTTTTATTATAGCCCTAAGTGTAAAGCGTTTTTTCCGGGTACCGCGTGATTTCCGCGCGAAAATTTGATTCCCAGCGAATTTTCGGTGTGGCAGATATTTACAAATTTAATAATCGCCGCAGCGGAAATTCCCCGGCGGCAATTTGGAAATCGAAGTTTCGCGCGACTTAACCACGCGCCAGCTGTAATTTTGGCCTGTAAAACACGCTTGGATCCCTCATAAGCATGTCTTGTGCGTGGGAATACAAGCGAACAGTACAAGACAAACATCCATTTGATCACGTGACTGAGGAATATTGTTGATACACGAGTGATGTATGGGCCTATTCTTATTTCATGATTGGCAGAACATATTTCTTTTATGCCGCCTCTGCGTAAAATCATTGTAAGTTTGTCTAGAATGATATAACAAAGCCTCAAGGACGATGTTCCATTTGTAAGGTCAATTTTATGAAAATTAGCGAGAGAAGTTTTTTCTTCCAATTTGAATATTTTAAAGAACTAAAATTAAAATAAAATAACCAGTACACTAGCTAGTACAGGATGCCAGATGATCCAATCGCAAATGAATCGTTCACGAGGGAGCGTTATTTTATGGTTGTTATCATTTCTACAAAATGCCGCAGGGTTTGCGAAGAAACAGTCTTAGTTGAGTAACGAAAATCTATAAAGATATATAAGCTTATTTCCACTTGACCTACATGTAACCCTTAAAATGTGACATCTTTGCGATTTCAGTGGTTCGGTTGTCCCGCATCGAGTCGGACTCCGTGTGCAAGAATGGTTCTGCGATAACGAAGGGCCAACAGGCCAGCGATGACCGTCTTCCAAGCTGCGAAACCACAATGACGACGAAGAAAAAGGCCAGATGCCGCATCTTGCAGTGTCAAGCTCCGACACGCAAGACCCTCGCCCGTCGACTGCCCATCGTCGGCTGGCTGCCCAAGTATCGACTGAGCTATCTCCAGCACGATATTATCTCAGGCATCACGGCAGCCTTAACTGTTATCCCGCAGGGCATCGCCTACGCAAACCTGGCTGGACTTCCACTACAGGTGAGAGCTGATGAGTTCATTTTACAGAAAAGGAATGAGCCAAAATAATTAAATCTTAAAAACAATCTTAAAAAGCTCAAAATCACATTACTGAATATCTATCACCTAAGGGCAAATTGCAAAAACTGAATGACCTAGAATCATCAAAGCATGTGCAAATTATACGGTTTTTGGGCTAAAATATGTCTAGAAAAGGTTCGGCGCTATTCTAACGAACACCCATTCTTGACCAATAATTTTGGTCAATTAAAATATAGGTATTTTGAGCTTGATTAATCGAAACATAAGCTAACGAATGAAGATTTTGGCCTGAACGATTAAAGAGGCCAATATTGTAAAATTAAAACTCCTTTGAAGCTAAAAAAAAATCGTTTATATCTTTTAAAACCAATTTCTAACCGATTCTAGAAACTCTTTTGCCGCGCCTGGTTCTCAAGCCCTAAAGGCTCAGAATCTTTTTTTTATATTTATTTGACCCACTAGATGATAATGTTACATTTACATAGATAATCCCACAGGAGTTAACAACTTTTACAACTCGCGTGTGGGATGATAAATTGATAATGAAATGGACAATAATATTGGTATTCTCCTTCAAACGCTCCATACTTAAAATAGCCATACGAAAAAAGGAATTAATAGGTTTGGAATCTCTACGAGTCACTCAATTATACACTCCGTAGTCACTCAATATATCAATTCTAATTGAAGTAGGCCTAATCGATATACCATATTTACAGAGAATATTAAGGAGAGAGAATTACGATTTTAAAGGGGCACTCCAGTTTATTTTGACGTTTTTATTTATGTTCTATTATTTAATTTTTTTTAGAATTACCAAAATGTATTCGCATGAAATCGGACCATAAATATCCAAGTTACAATTTTAAGAAAATTTGGCGGATTTATTTCGCCAATTTTCCCGATGATCTTCCGGTGAAACTGTGCTACCACGAAACGCGTCTACAGAAGTGGATATCGAACCCTGGCTAAAAATAACTGCAGAATACCGGAAGTTGTTGTTAAAAGTTCTTCTTTTCGATTGGCCGATTTCAATTTTTTCTACACAGCGACCGTAAAGGGATGCGGAATTGATAAAAAAAAAGTGAATTTCTAATACCGGTATCTAATTTTTTTTAAATTGGATTTCCCCTTTAAATCGTTACAATTGTTAGTCATTTCAATCATCATTCACTATGATTTGGTGTCGACGACAGTGCGCGGTGGCCGAAAGACTTCTTCCATCCATGTCCATGTCCATGTCCATGTCCAAGATGACCACGTCGGAAGAAGCCGCAATTAGGACCATGATTGCGACGATTATGATGATGATGGTGATGATGGCAAAAGCAAGAGCATGGACGTCTGGAGAAGGTTTCCATGCGAGGAAAGTGAAACCCGGCTTGCTTGCAGGAATGGTCGGAGTCTGTACTGTTAGCTCCGATACAATGGTCGCTGTTGTCCTTATCGCTTCCGGTTATTGATTCGGCAGTGGATCCACGATTACGCATCTCATTGAAATGTCCACGACGTTTACCCATGCACTTCTTTTTCTTGAAATCACACTTTTTATTCTTCTTAGCCCACTTTTTATTCTTCTTAGCCAACTTTTTCGCCATTTTCTTCATCTTTTTGCGGGATTTGTCTCCAAACTCCTCATCAGAGTTGGAAGATGACGATGACGACGACGATGATGAAGTCGAAGAATTGGATTTCTTCCAACGGCAGCAGCTAGAAAAAATAACAGCAATATAAGTTAATAAAAGGTCAAATTCCTTAAGTACGGTAATTATACTGTGGTAATATTTTTTTATTAATTAATAAAGTTCGGATTTGGTGAGCTAAAAAATGAGAATAGCGACAATATAAAATGCCCTTTAAAATGGCAAAAAAATAAGCAAAAAGAGAAAAAATCACCCAACAAAATTTTTTACTTTTAATTTTTTTGTAGTAGTACGTTGGCCTAGGTTAAATTATTTTAATTGTTATGTACTGGCAGGTTACAAGGTAATTCATGTTCAAGAACAATTTGGGTAAGAAAATCTTAAAAAGCAACAAAAAAATAGTTCTAAAATGAGGAAAAAATGCAAAAAAAAAAAAAAGGCCAAAACACCAAATACTGCTAAGCATCGCGCAAGACCTCTAAATGCCAATTCACACGGGCCGTTTTTCGTGGGATTTTTTGACTTAGGGCGACTTATGACGTCCGACCGACGTTTTGACGGCCCGTGTGAACGGCCTTAAATTTCATCAACAACGCGCCCTATTAATAAACATCTTTGATCATTTGTAACACATATTTTACTTACCATATTTTCTTCTTCTTTTTGCAAACTATCCCGGCTACCGGAATTGTTTGTTGAGTTTGCATTTCAATCGGAACATCGTGCACGTCGTCTTCATTGACAAATTCATGGATGGAAACTCCAGATGGTCCCGCGACCTGTTGCAGATCATCACCGGTCGGTTCGTTTTGAGTTTCGACTAGGCAAAACAATTAAAACAGGAATGAAAAAGAGATGTGTGCAAACGCTATTTGCATCGGAGAAGTCATGTACGTATACCTACTGGCCGTATCCAACAAAACTTGTTATACAGAGTGTCCACAAGCCGTTTTCCCTATTTAAAATGCATGTATACATACATTTTAATTTTAATTTAGCGTGTGTACACGCTAAATTAGGTAACAGGTACGGTATGAGAAAATAATCACAGAGCCACCATATCATGTAGAGAAACTTAGAAAGTTTCATCGGTGTTAGTTTTGTGCGGCAGCGAACTTTCTTATTTTTTTTACTGAATTTATTTCGGAAAATAAGTTCGTCAAACCCAAAGAAGCTATAAGCCTCAGATGCTACAAAATAAATGGAGAGACATCGATTGAATATCTTATGAACGTTTTGTGGCCGACAAATGGCCGGGACCCATATCGAAGTTTACTGAGCAAGTAATAACTTTCTTTTTAAAGTTTCTGTATTGTTTTCGCATAACTAATAAACGTGTAGATGGATTTGGAATTGGCGGAACAGCTTGTGGACACCTTGCATTTTTACTATACACGTACCTGGTACGTATATATTTATGTTTTTAGTTTAATTGCAATAAAATAGGAGGCTGTTATAATTTTACAGATAGTCTAATTGATTAACAATAAATAATATTCATTAAAAGGCCTAATAAAAAAATAACTTACAAATAATTTTAAAAGCACCGTAATTCACTAAATGTTTGCCTATTAATTATTAATTAACTGTATTAATATTATTAGCTAAATTAGTCAATGTGACTGAAAAATGAAAATCAACTTACTCGTTGGCTGAACTTCCATGTTGACGATAAAAAGGTAATAAGTTTTCTTCCAACCTCTCTTATTTTATAAAGACTGGTAGTGGATCACGATGTTGCACAACATGCCGCAATTATTTGCGTGGGCGTGGCTAGCCAATGAACGGAACCTCATTAGACAAACGTGACCTTGACAGGCTTTGACACTACTAGTGATTCATCAAAGCGCGTGACGTATTACGCAACCCAATATAGGGTACAAAAGCACGTGACCATTTGTTAATCAGTGTTTACAAAATAAAATCATTGAAAAGAGAAGACCTAAATAATCAAAAAAAAAACAGGCATAAAAATAAAAATGTGAATAACCTGCCATTATACCTCTTTTAAAAATTACGCAGTAGTAAGGCTAACAATGTAAGAAGTAAATATGAAAGAATCGCTTCTTATTAATTTAATTTAATTAGGCCTGGATGTACATATATTGGTAACCTAGTACATGTATGGCTAGATAAATTAGATATGTAGAAAAGAAAGATGTACTAGGTTTTTTAAAAACGTTTTGCCCTTTTTTTATTTGGGATTTTTTGTTTAGCATAAATTAGATCAACAATGGAGTAGACCTAGCTTAGAATTGTTTTTCATATTTAATTACATTTACCGCTTACGGTGTTGTTATACACACTGAATTAAAATGTTTAGTTGTAAAGTATTATAAAACTATACACGTAAGCTTATAGCCACTG
This sequence comes from Polyzonium germanicum, assembly GCA_034700265.1. Taxonomy (NCBI): domain Eukaryota; kingdom Metazoa; phylum Arthropoda; class Diplopoda; order Polyzoniida; family Polyzoniidae; genus Polyzonium; species Polyzonium germanicum. The sequence goes on from JAQIYI010001125.1 coordinate 7,092, forward strand.
CAATACAGTATGAGGAAAAACGTTTACCTCAAACTTCCAAAAGCGATTTCTAATTGATTACTCCCAGTTGCTTGCCAACCGCGATAAAGGCGTCCACGGTGCTGTCGATGTCTTCGTGGGAATGAGCCGCCGACAACTGAACCCTGATTCGAGCTTTTCCTAAATAACAATAATAATTAAAAATCCACTCTTTCAAGAAATCATCTTACTGTATCTTTACTGAACTAGCTTGCAGTCCGTTACCTTTGGGAACGACCGGATAGGAAAATCCGATGACGTACACGCCTTGTTCTAGCCGACAGATTACGTTATTGTTATTAATCAGACGTAAATTGTGCAAACAAAGAAAAGATTTTTAATTTGTCAAACTCACTCAGCATTTCGTCAGCGAAGACAGAAGCTAGCCGAGCATCGCCGAGCATTACAGGACAAATTGGATGATCATCACCCTTTGAAAAGAATTCCAACATATGCATGAGCATTGAGCATATAAAATTGTACAGTACGGTATATAACAAGGGGCATTAAAAAGAAAAGGCCTACAATTTTTAACAGCTAAAACATTCTCGACTGGCAAAAGCTGCTATAAAATTATCGAAGCACTTATTGAAAGCATTGTTCAACTTTAAAGGGGAAATCCGACGAAGAAAGGACTTTTTTGTTTCCATTCGAGTAGATTCCTTAGTCAGTACAAAGTATTTGAACTTTTATATCAAGATTCGCGCAAAATATGATTAAAATAAGCTAAAATATGAGTAAAATATAAACTATTGATACTTATTTTATGCCACCATTTTGACAGGGACAGTCAAAAGACTAATTTAACACGTCACATGTAAATAAAAGCGAACGATAATAAATAAAATGAAACTTACAATGATGGTGAACCCGGCTGCTTTCATTTTCGAGCGAAAGCGATCGGCGTTGGCCTTCACTTTCTCTGGATACTCGGAGTTTTTCATTATTAAGTCGAAAGCCTTGAAACATTGAATGAATTGCATAATAAATTAATAAAAATGATATGTAGCCTGTATTAACAATTTAGAAAAGGTGGTAGGCTAAGGACGGGGTTATACCGCGCTCGAGCTTGCTATGACCGGAGGTGGAAGAGAATTGGAGAACAGATACGGCCTCGACCTCTGACGCAAGAGTTCGACCAATTCGGGAGGCCCAGTGGTGTATCCACCCGAAGCGCCACCGAGCGCTTTTCCCAAAGTCGAATTTATGATGTCAGCTCGTCCCATTATGCCGAAATGTTCCTCCGTACCACTAGAATAGAAAATCAAAGCACAAAACTAATTAATTAATTTATAATTGCCAGTTGTTGTCAACTTATGATGCGCTAGTTTTTAATGTTCACATTATTGTGACGATAAGACGTTTAACTGACCGTAATGAAATTAGTGTATTTTCAGAGAAATGTCAAACTTAATTATCCCTACCGTCCGGTCTTTCCAAAGAATCCTGAAGCATGCGAATCGTCGACGAAAACAAGAGCATTATATTTGACGGCCAGATCGCAAATTTCCCTTGAGCAGAAAATAAAATCGAAAATAACATCAGCACATAGTTTCATTTCGGTCTTGACCGTCATTTTTTATTTTTGAAAATACCATCATCATAGTTTGCTTTCAAAATATTTGTTTAACAATGTAATAGATCTACTTGTATTAAGAAACTGTTTGACGCAAATTCGCGTTACCTTAGAGGAGTGACTGTGCCATCCATGCTGAAAACACCGTCGGTGGCAATGAGACGGAGACGCGCAGTCTGCGTGGCCAGTAGCATAGATTCCAGCTCTGCGATAGTTTAACGAATGTGTTTTTTTTTAATAATAAATACCTTAATTTCGCAGCACTTCAATCGAACCTTTCATGTCCCGATGTTTATAACGATGACGTTGCGCCTTGCAGAGTCGTATGCCGTCGATGACGGACGCGTGATTAAGCTCGTCGGAAATCACCGCATCACCAGCACCGAGAAGAACTTCAAAGAGTCCGGCATTTGCATCGAAACATGATGCGTATAATATGGCGTCCTCGCGGCCATGAAATTTAGCAATCTTTCGCTCCAGTTGCTTATGAATGTCCTTTAAAACACAGAATTAATAAAATAATAAGTTTAGAGCATAAGCTTAATTGGCTTTTTTTTTCTTAAATACTAAAGTAATTAGTAAACATCTACACCTGAGTTCCGCAGATGAATCGCACGGAGCTGAGACCGGCGCCATACTTATCGAGCGCGGCCTTTGCAGCCGAGATGATAGCCGGATGACTCTGAAATGATCGAGATAATTAACTAATTTTAACTGATGGTAATACTTACAACTGTAGGGTAAACCAAATTATACTTTTCAAACAAAGCAATTTGTTTATTAAATGCTTTTAATGAAGGGAAAAAAATGTTTTAAATTAAACTTTACAAGAAATGTTGTTTTGAAATGCTTTTTAAAAACCGGTAAAATGCATTAAATTAGGTTTATGCTTTTCAATAAACTTTATGCATTTATAAATGCTTTTTAAAAATTTAATTCAATACGCCTCTCTGCTATCAATAGGCCTACAATCAGCATTTTCATTATCAGACTTCTCGCAATTTCGAGATTTAGCAAGGGGGAGCGGACAAAAAGTGTGTTTTTGACTTATTTGCACCTGCATCATGCATGACGCAAAATGCCTTTGCACTTTAAAAACGGCAAGAAACTGTCATGAATTATGATTTTCAAGAAGAAAAATGCTAAGAGATCTCTTTAGCATAAAATTATACTATCTTGCTCTTTATACTTTTCAAAACATATATTTTTATGCGGTTGAGCAGAAGATTTTAACATATTAGCCCATGGTTGCTTAATTATTACATGCACAAAACAACAAATTGCTTTTAGCAATTTTTATGCTTTTGGGTTATTCTTAGGCACACCGTACTCTAGGACAGCAAGATGCTATGGCACACTAACTGAAAGTCCCAGATAATTGTTGGCGCAGAAATTGACCAGTTTTTTATTCTGATCTTCGACGTCGATTTTTACAGCCTGTTTGCTGGTTATGATCCTCTCTCGCTTCCAAGTTCCTTCGATTGTTTAAAATAAACCGTAAATTAAGTTTAATTTTATTGAGAATCAGCATTGTTTGGACAAAGTAAACAAGTCAGTGAATAATAAATGAATGACCGACCTCCCTCTCTGATCTTGTCCAATTCCTCTTGCAGGATGACCCTCGCAGCCGTCAAAGTGGCAACGCACCGTGGACCTAATTGTAGTCCCGCACTAACGTCACGACTATAAGTGCTTGGAGATAGGCCGGCCGACAATCTCAAACCTGCGGTAAATTAAAAAATGTCAGCATTAAATGTATTAGTGATGAAATCTATTTTATGCATCTTAAGTTTCTTCCTACGATTATGCAACAGACGAACAGTCGAACATATGAGTTCATGTACGAATACATATCTCATACATATAAGCATGAAGTAACAAATATATTTCTTACTTCATGAGTATAAGCTTACGTTATATATCCTGATTTGCTAGTTTGCACTATTGCAAAACAACTTATAGGCCTATTTGACACTGTTTAAGATGAACTTTTCTTGTAAGCTAGGCTAGTGCCTAATGGCAAAACGTATATAATTATTTTAAATAGGAGTACAGGCTTTCTGAATTCATCAATTTACAGCCATGTAGAAATAAAAAAAACATGGGACGTTCGTTTTATTATTTATAAAAAAAGCAACCGTCGCCCACTTAATTATCGTAGCCCGTCCTAGGTTTTGGACTTAATTTGGCTAATTAAAGCTTATCATTATCAATAAAACGGAAATCTGGCTCACTTTTATTTATAGCAGAAATCGCCTGATGGAGCGCATATGTAATTTCGCAGAAAGGATGCGTGATACCCCAAAGGCCAAAAGAAAAACCAAGTCTACGGGCTAATACACTCCGTACAAGTCTACTGTATACAAGCCTATGCCCATCCTAAACATGTCAAGTCTGCACAGGTATAAGACTTAGGCACTCCGATATGCTTCTAAATAAAATATAAAGACATTTCACTCCAAAAAATGATCATAAAAAGCTACGACTAGATAAAAAAAAACCCCGAAACAAGGCGTCTTCCCTAATCGAAAGTTTGCGATTAAACTTCAGGTTGGCCCAGATAGACGCCACTATAAAATAGATACCAATAGCCTACAGCACCACATGTACCATATACCTAAGATAGCAATAAACACATTAAAAAAGCGTAGGTACCGGTATCTTATCTTACTCGCATTTCGGATCAATTGCGCCATGAGAACGTAGTGTCCTTTAATTCGCAGTGTGCCAGTGTAACGTTTGATATACTCGTACATTGTATATGCTAGGGCTGCGCAGCATAAATGGGGTAAGATATATCTGTACGATACGTCAATATCAAATCATTACCGGGTATCTCTGAATAATTATAAGTAATACTTATAGGATCGTAAGATTCTCAACTAGCTTCTCAATTACGTTTAGCATATAGTCTACATGTAGGCCCTACTTCTTGTAAGCATCGCCCAAGTAACTTGTAATCAGGCATAGGCCTATACAGAGGCAGAGCCAGTATACCTAAGACTGGAATCACTATAATTGGTCATTATAGTGACAGCGCAAGGAGCGGATAAAAGGTGCAAAAAAAAAACGCAGCAAGGTGCTAAAAACAAATTATTCGTTAATTTATTGCTTAATTGATCAAATTATCTTATAAACGAAAAAAAAATGTTTGAACGGTAAATTTATTGCTCATTAAGCCTTTATTTATCTACAACCTATATTTCATAAGTTTTTTTTGTGATTTTTTTAGGCCTAGGCCTTTTTTTGTGGAAGTTTTGAAGTTTCGAGCGAAAATTGGACTGAAAAGGTCCGAAAAGGTGCAAAAAGGTGCACATGGCCGAAAAAGGTGCAAAAAGTTGCAAACAAGTTAGTGTCAATCAACTTAGAATGTTTCTAGCAGCATGCAATTAAAGACCAATGGCGCTCAAATCACATGCATAAAAAAGGTGCTGCACCTTTTTATCCGGTCTCTAAGTAATGACTTTTAGAGCTGCCTGGACTTGAAAAAATCCCAAGGCAGGCTGAGAATACGTCCATTTTCAATTCAGAGAGGATGGAGAAATGACGTATTCTCACCAAGTCTTGGGATTTTTTCAAGTCGATACAGCTCTAAACTTCCTTAGTGATTCCATTCTTAATTTGGTTGGGCAAAGCACAATGGTCAGGGCTAGTGTAGGCCTATAGCCAACATGTATGCCGTACCGGTATGGCTTACTTATAATACATTACGATAGCATAGGATTAAATTAGCTTAGGCCTATGCCTATTTCATCTTTGGCTTTTGGAAGAAAATTGAGTTTGACAATTAGGTTGCCGAACTCACCAAACACAGACTTCATCTTGAGCCTCTCGACCGAAACTCCGCAACTTTCAGTTGGATGAACGATTGAATCCGATCATCAAGAAGACGTAGGTCAAGATAAGGCCGGCAATAGTTTCAATTCTCAAATTAATAGGCATACAGGGTGAAATTCAAGCATGTACAGTAATTATAACCTACACAAAAAGATGACCTACAGGCTACCGCGGGTATAGGCCTACCGTACTTGAGTAAGTTGAGTCTTCAGGAAACTCGATCAGGAGTCAGGATCAGGTTAGAGGTAGTTGAAGAACTTGGAAACTCTCAAGGTATCTCTACTCTAAAGTTTTATAAACTTTATATGAAGAATCTCGACCAGAGTACGTATCTCAAGGAAAGTGGCAAAAGCCGACGCAAACTTCTGTCCGTTCTCTCAGCGGTCGTCTGCTCTGGCAGACGCTTTCAAATTTTCAATACGTTAGATTCGTTGGTTATGTTTGATGAGCGGCTCCCTCTCGTATGTCTGCTCGCGCTCGTGGTTTCTAGGAGCCATGGGTTCGATCCCCCTAGCTCATCCGCTAGGTGTTGCATTGTCTGGGTCTTCAGAATGGTGCTGAGGTCGGCTTTCGTGCCCTCGAAAGGTCGGCACGAAAGCCGACCGCAGCACCATTCTGAAGACCCAGACAATGCAACACCCCAGCATTTTCCCCATGCATTTTCCCAGTCAGGGGAGCTCCGGTTGCGCAGTGGGTCGAGCACGGCTTTCGGCTTTGCTCTGCTCACACACGGCTACTCGGGGT
>JAQIYI010001126.1:0-13264 GCA_034700265.1 Polyzonium germanicum
TCCGATCTCTCCCGCCCCCCCCCCCGTCATTTCCCCTTCCTATCAAGTGCATGTTATTCTAAAAGGCATATTGCAGTTTGCAGGGCGAGTCTAAGGCCGGAGTCATGCACTTAAGGAAATCCCAAGAACTCTCTCGAGTAAGACAGGTGTAGCAACATAATTCCATCTATGAAGAGAGATTACATTAAAAATGCCAAGTGCGTAATGAGATTGATAGGTGCGTGCAGATCCCCCTTCACTTGTACTACCGGCAGTGAACCAAACTGGCGACATGTCGTGGGATTTTATCAAGTCGAGACAGCTTCTTAGTGTTTAGTGATTCCAGCCTAAAATATTATTTTTTAGAATTGCTCATATTCGCCACTAGAAGCGCTGCGGTGCTCGATGTTAAATCGCGACCCCCTGTTTCCTTTCATGATGGCTGATCAATGTTGACTCAATTAATGGAAAAGTTTCGCTTTAATGGCGGATATCAGACGACGCTCATTTCCGGTTAACGTGTAATAAAAATAAAGCGTCGGCACGTGACTCGTATGACAAGTGGGATATAAATTCTGTTAGCATTTCACGTCTACGTTAAAAGCGTGTGAAGTAAAAATAACCCGCCAAGGAGGGATATTTTACAAATAAGTTGAAATGACGTCATTGTTTACTATTTAGCGTTCCGTTCAAATCCGTTGATTTCTACGCGTAGCTTATCCCGTCTAATGGCGTCATTTTTGATCACAAGCTGGATGCCTGTGGAGACATTCGTTATCATAACTCGCAAATAACATGCAGTAATGGATGGCTGGCCATTACTAGGTCATGGACACAAGTTTGAACGGTTATCGTTAGGTCTAAAAGTACACTTAAAGTACATTTAAAGAATTTTGTTGTTTTCTCTTCTTCTTCTTCCACTTTTGGAAGACCCCTTAATCTCTGGTATGGTCTGACCAAATGTTGGCCGAGCAATGCATGGCGGCCGCAGACCACACTGGCCAATAACAGTTTCAAACTGCTCCGCGGGCGTTTCTTTTAACCCTTTGTTTTCATGTATTATACTTTTGCATTGCATTTCCATCCCTTGACCTAGCTCTTTGTGCGCTTCTTTCCGTTAGTTGGTTGTATCAAACATTTTGTTCAACAATTTATAGCGTGTACGGTTTTCACAGGAGACCGCAAAACAGAGCCCACTTTAGAAATGTTTCAATTGATCGAGCGAGTGAGCGCGGAGAATTGAAAAACCGAAACTGAAACCGAAACCAAATTCGGCTTTAGAAAATCCAGTTTCAGTTTATAGTTTTCAGCTTCAGTTTCAACCGCGTTCACAGGTTTGCTGGCGAAAAATTAATTTCGGTTTAGGATCGGTGAGTTCTTAGACATATCGGTTTCCAGATCGGAGTCGTCATCGGCATTTTCAGACGGCTAAAATATATCGAGATACCTATTCTGAATATCCTCACTTGTGAGTGACGTCATGAACCGAATATTGCTCAGAAGCCGATTGAAGATTCTATCTGACAAGACAGAATCTGAAACACGGAAAACTGTTTTCGGTTCAAAATAGTCGGTTTCAGCTTTACGAATATTTATCGGTTTCAGATTGCGCCTGTGAACGGTGAACTGAAAGTGGAATTTTTTTCGGTTTAGTTTCAGTTTTTTTACTTTTCAGCTTTTTGCATATCTGAACCCGGCTTAACAAGTTAACACTCACATGTTGCGAGCCTAAATATTTAGGTCAAAGATTGTGATCAAACACGTCTGGTAGTCAAAAACATGTGTCAAGCGCAGGACTCGCAAGTCGCAACAACAAGTGAACAACAGCAATTCAGACAAACAAATAAAATGTCTAAAATCCATCAAAATGGCCGAAAACTTGAAGTGCGCATGCACTCGGTTCAGAATTTTTAACCCCTTTGAATTTTGGTTTTATTATTATGACTTAAAAGTCGAAACTCACTTGGGGGGTCGTATACGGGGAGGCTTACATGTTATACCCAACAGGAACACAGCTGCTCAATGAATGGCTGCTGGTGCTAGAAAGCCTCCTCACATAACGGCCATCATTTTTTCATTAAAGGAGAGTTTAGACTTTTTTTAGTTTTAGGTTTTTCAAATCGCATTATTTCTCCAAAGATAATATTTTTTGTGATTTTATTTTTTGTTTGCAATAAAAATGCATATTTTAGCAATTATTTGAAAAAAAAATATGGGGTGCCCCTCACTTCGGGTAAACGATAAATGCACTTCATCGAGATGCGCACCACGTGACTAGCGATTCCCACGTGACACTCTCTTTGGCGTCTCACGTGACACACGTCATGCGCCTTAGATGATCGTAGACCTTAATGGAATAAAACCAGGGACTTCGCTTACCTTATATTCAAAATGGTGCCTCACGTGAGAGAAGTTGAAAGCGAGGTTGATTCAGCGTAGAAAATGAAAAGTACGAGATAAAATAAAAATATTATCGTGGAATATGTCGTCGAATAAGGCCTGTTTCGGTACTGTCGCTTCCCCTTTAATATCAATAAGCCTAAATGGCAAGTTATGAAAATTGAAAAAAAAAAAAAATGAAACAAAAATCGAAAATTGTGTCTTTTCTTTTTGTTCAACTTCCAAGGACAGTCGAGAAATTCTGTTCAAGCCAAACATAGAAAATCACACGGATTCCTGTTAGGTGTCGTCCTACTTTTATCTTAACTCCTTGGGACCAAAACGCATGCAAACAACCCCGTAGGCGTCTTAGTGCATGGATAAGATGAGGATATGAAGAATGTCCAAATGTGAATAACCCGTTTGTCAAAAGTAGAAAATGCTCCCACATAGGTCTTACAATGTTAGGTCTAAGGACTACAACAAAGAAACCCCTTTCTGTAATTTCATGTTTCCAAGTTTTTGCTTGAGGTGCAACGTCGATCCCTGCGGCCATATTGCGGCCTATTTCTTTTTCTGCATCATTCTTCAAAGATGCTTTCAAAGGATTTTGTCTTGAAACTTTAAAAATTTGAAGACACAAACCTGGAAGAAATCTTTGTTTCTTTGTATGGAAAAAAAGTCCTCCTGTTGCTGCTGCTCCTCCTGTTCGTTTACATTAGGCCTGGATTGTTCAAAAGTACGAACTCATTGCGTGCCCAATATGCGACACACGGTCCGGGTCCTTGTAAGTTGTAACTAGAATCTACAAGAGTGCTACTACAATGGTCACTATATGTAGGCATATAGCGCGTGTCCAGCACCAAAGCTCATCCATCATAATCTTTGGAAGCAGGGAAGGTCAAGGGGCCGTTCTGACCTTCCAATACGACGACGTGCTTTTCAGACAACTTTTCAACATTTTCTGGATTCATAATAGAACTCTAATAAGCTGCTGATGCTGCTGCCCTTTATTGCCAATACGGTATCCAACAATGGCGTCAAATATAGGCCTAAATTATTTTTATTCACAATTTTCTTTTGGGCCTTACACACGCCTACTGACTTCATCTTTTACAAATTTATAATTTCGAAATTTTGTAGGCCTACTTTTCACACATACTATACACACCACCATGTAAACCAGAAATGAGCATCGTCTGCTCTCCGCCATTCAAATGCAACTTTGCCATTGAGTCAACATTGCGCAGCGGGCATGAAAGGTAAACAGGGTCGCGGTTTAACATTGAGCACTGCAGCGTTCCTGGTGGCGAAAATGCAAAATCCTAAAAAAAAAAATACATGGTGTTCTAACGTGCGTTTATTTAGTTTATTCTGCAGGCGTTACGTTTGCCTGAAAAAACAATCCGCCATCAAAAGGAAAGGACAATAGTGGGCTTGAAAAAAGCAGACGACGAATTATTTCGCATAGGCCTACTTAAAGTAGCCTGAACTTAAAAGGTTAAAACGTACAACATAATAAAAAATAGCGTAATAGTACAATTAAAATGACGAAATCAACTTCATTGTTTTCATTGTACTATTTTGCGCCGTTTTAACTGTTCCAACATTCAAGTTCTCTGATTACCTCGGCTATCCAACCCTCAGTTGCTTAGTTGTTAATATTTATACACGTTCCTAACGTTGTGGTTTGTGGCCACAAATGTGACCCACATCATCCCTTCCTTCTAAAATGACTCAGCGGAACAATGGTCCGTTAAATCTCCGCAAGCTATTTTGGGGGTGTTTCGAGAGGGAGGTCCCTTGCTGGCGGTTGAGCTCTTGCCAGTAGGCTTAATTTTATATAGGCCTACGGTACCATGATGTTGGCATCGCAATGTCCTCTTTCTTTATTTCAACTTTCAAGTAGGCCTAGGGTTCCGTTTTGTCCAGACCAAAATGAGTGGGCAGACGGCCAACAGTGGGCAATAGCAGACGACGAATTATTTTTTTAAAGGGTGGCGCGACAAGAAGTTTGGCATTTTTTAGTTTAGCATTTCAAATCACTATTTCTAACGATAATATTTCTTGTAATTTTAAATGTTTTTCTGCAATAAAAATGCTTATTTTTTCAGCAATTATTTGAAATAATGTGGCGGGACCCCTTACTTCCGGTAAACGATATGGGCTTGATCGAGGTGCACCACGTGACACTCTAGCGTTCCATGTGACACTGTGGCGTCTCACGTGACACGCGTCAATGGCGTCATGCGCCTTCGATCGTAGACCTTTATGGAATAAAATCAGGGGCTTCGTTTACCTTATATTCAAAATGGCGCCTCACGTGAGAGAAGTTGAAAGCGCGTTTGATTTAGCGTATAAAATGAAAAATACGAGATAAAATAAAAATATTATCGTGGAATATGTCGTCGAATAAGGCGTGTTTCATCGCACGAACGGTGAGTTTTTGCTTTGAAAATCGGTGCTCACTCCCCTTTAAAGTCTAGTTAAAAATTATTACATTTCCTGTCTACTACGAGCGTAAGTCCTCAGTCTCACCTAACTAAAACAACAAAAATAATTAAAATTAAAAAAAAAATAATCTCATTTACAGTCGACACAACGGACGAAGATTCCGGAAGCTCAAAATCGGACGGAAAATGTGACGTCATTCGGTCTGTTTCGTCTAAACGCCGCGACTCTCCCGGCGAGAAAAATGTGTTACCAACACCGCCAGGTAATATACGTAATATTATTAATATATGTCAAACAACAATTGTCGAATTCATGCAGGTGTGAGCGTGACTGCCTGAGTTCACAAAGTCACAATTGTACGCAACAGCCATATCTCGCAACCTGCGCCATGCAACACGTACCCGGGGGCCCCTAGACCCAGAAACCCTGAGCTGCTCGATCTGTGAGCGCACACGCTCAATCAAGTGATTCAATTCAAGTAGCTTTTGATAGTTTGATGCATATTATGAGTACTTCATGTGTGGTTGGCGGCCATTTGGAAGCAGATTAGACCTAGTCCCAGTAATCTTTAGAAAAAAATATAAACAATTAAACCTAGGACATACAGGCCTACGCAGAACAAATGAGCACTATGTTTAACCAAATGGCGTTCAATAATCCGCCATTGCCTAAACGAGCGCCTTCATGTACAGCAGGCCTAAGCTGTAACTACCGGTATTCAAAGATATTTTTCTTTTGATATAAAGCCTAGTTTTCATTTGAACCAGCAGATGACAGGATAAATTTGGCGCCAAATCACGACAACACATTGGAACTTCCGGCTGCGTATTTCCTGTGTTCTCGCGCAATTCTGCTCCGATCGTCGTCCGCTAGAAGTTCGATCAACACGAGTGCGATATTATACAAAACGCAGTTTACAAAAGACGCCACTAGATGGCGCGCACCAGGCATTTTCCAGGAAGATGAAATGTGTGAGCCACGACACGTGATATAAATGGCGGGAAAAGGTTAAATTTAGTGAAATTGAGTAAATAAAATTGGTTTTTCTTTGAATTTAATTATATTATAGATAAAATAAGAAATCAAATAACCAATAAAAAAAACCGTCAAACAGATCTTGATTAGCCCTTTAAAAGTGTTACATAGGCCTACTTCAAGCCTATAGTTAAGCTGGTTTCATACGGGCGAATTTTTCCCACGAATCTCTGGCAAATTCGCCGACGAACTCATCACGTGACTATACTTTTCTTTCACGTTTTTTTGTCAAAAGTGGTCACGTGGTGGCACGAAAACATTCGCTCACATGAAACCTGCTTTAGATGTACTCAAGTAGTTTGCGATTTCGCGCGTTCGCACGTACGAAACAAAAGCGCAAAAGACCTATTGACTTGTGCAGGCGCCTATCTACTGCATCAATATGAAACACTTTTGAGAAAACAAATGGTCCCATTGTAAAATGGCGCGAGTGAGCCGTGAGCACAAGTTGAATAAAAGGTGTGTGTTAAATGTGAATAAGCATCACCACCACCATATGAATTGCGTCCTAGTACGACTAGTGACGAAATACATATCGACTGAAATGTAATCGATCAAAAAGTCAGCTCACACACACACACGACCTAACCAAATGTTTTTTTTTTCTTTCAAATTGTGAATTCTGCCACGTATATTATAGCCTAGGATGTGTAATGGTTAGATATAAAGCAGCTAATTAGCTGCCCAAGTACCCATTCAACAGGCTAGAATTTACGTTATTATGAACGTCAATGCGTTTACTGCAAGGCGTAAACATCTTTTAGACTTTTAGCTAGTCAGTTGGTACCTACATTGTGAAATTACAAAAAAAATTAGACAATTTAGTGTCAGCTTAGAGAGTGCAACAAGATTTCATTGATTTGAATTTTTTTTTTTTTTTGCAACTATTTTTGTCGAGATTCATTGATTGTTTATTTTTCTGGGCCAAAAATCGTAACGCCCGAAGTGTACACTTTGCTACAACAACGATTGCAAACCAGAAACGAACACTTTGATTTTGCAATTTTATTTTTTTGTAAAATTTTAAGAAAAAAAAACACAAATGTTGCACTTTGAAAGCGACTTTCTTAGCGGTTTATATCGACTTGCCAGACGTTACGGTAGGCTAAATATGCATGATTATTATTTTCGTTTAAATTCGTTTAAGAGATAAATATTTATTTGCATTCAAAGGCACCTGCACAGGTCTATTTTTTTTTAGTTTCAACCAACTTGTAATTAAAACTACTCCTAAAACCACAAGCATAAAATATTACCACAAAATATTCTGTTTACCTCCTCTAAGTGAACAAATATTGTTCAAGATAAAAATATACGGTATTTTGTTTTTTCCTAAGCATTTATTTTCCAAGATAAAATAAATTTGTGGCTAGGAAGGTAGATAAATAAAACGGAAATTATTTTTCAAGATGCTCGTATTTTATCTCCAGAGCCCAAAGAAATAATTTCGAAGGAAAAATAAATATTTCTCGAGCTCAACAAAAATACGTCTTTAACTTTTTATTACTAAAGGTAAGAAAGTTTTCAAAGTGAAAGCTTATTTTTCAAATTGAGTTTGAACGTGTTTTCCAAAGTGAGCAAATAATTTTCAAATCCTTCCTCACAGAAAATATTGTTCAATTATCCTCACCAGGCGCGTTCACAGTAAAAGCTAAGACGTGAATTTGTTGCGCAAAGATGCGCCAAAGCGTGTATTTCTATTTTTTTATTTAAAGAATTTGGGGGCCAACAGGTCATAGGCACGCGTAGTAAAAGCTAAGATATAACAATAGGAGGTAATTCATAGCAAGCTACGATATGCTCAATTACGCTTGGATAAAATGTGGGTTATATTTTACGCCACATGTTTTAGCTTTTACTGTGCACGCGACCATAATGTTGTCAAGCAAGTACAGGTAATGGCTTTGGTGTAAACGAACTAAAGTGTATCATCGATCGGTTTTTGTCTCTTGAAAGATAAAACAAATTAGCATATTTCATATTTTGTGAGCAGGAAGCCCCGAGGAGAACCTCAACTGGAACTCGAACATCGACTGCAAGGTGGCGCCCACCATCCCGTCGTCGCATCAAGAGCCCTTGATTTCAGCGGCCATCGAGCGCCACCGGATGAGAGATTTGCAGCAGACAGTCGGTGATGCTGGCAACGGCGCAATCGACCTCATCAAGAAAGCTGAACTTCCTGAAGCCGTTGTCATTGGACATCAACAACAACAACAAGTGCAGCAACAACATCAAAATCAGCAGCAGCAACTACCACACCAGCAGGTTCAGCAACAGCCGAGTCATCAGCAAGGGGGTCAGCGTACAATATCTAATCCGCATCATTGGGGGAACCATTCTTCGTCTCAGTCGTCCGGAGGGCCAACATTCCTTACTGAAGATCTCGAAAGTATATTGGGCTCAGAATAAAATAGGCTTTTTGTATTTAAGACAAATGATGTTCGAGCGAGAATCACTAATGACTTTTAGAACTGTCTCGACTTGAAAAAGTCCCAAGACACAGGCTCTGATTACGTCATCTTGCCATTCTCTGTGAATGGAAAAAAATGACGTATTTTCAGCCTGTCTTGGGATTTTTTCAAGTCGAGACAGCTCTAAAAGTGATCATTAGCACTAAAAGTGATCATTAGCTCATCCGCGGGCTCAGAGGCAAAGTGAAAATTGAAAAAAACCTGAAACCGAAACAAAATTCTGGCTTTACAAAATTCAGTTTCAGTTTAGAGTTTTCAGTTTTCACCGTTCACGGATTTGCAGACGGAGAATAAATTTCGGTTCAACACCGGTGAGATTTTAGACATATCGGTTTCCAGATCGGAGTCGACACCGGTATTTCAGCAACTAAAATATATGGATATTCTGAATAGGCCTATCCTCAATTCTCATTGACTGTCTGACGTCATGAACCGAATTTTGCTCAGAAGCCGAATAAGATTCTATCACAAAACAGACTCTGAAACCGAAAATGTTTTCGGTTCAAATAGTCGGTTTCTGCTTGACATATTTGAAAAGTGAAAAAACTGAAACTAAAAGTTGAAAAAAATTCCATTTTGAGCTTTTCAACTTTAAGTTTCAGTTTTTTTCACTTTTCGGTTTGGCTCGGAATCCGCCTTCGCGCCTGTTTACATGGTGCATGCATACACCATGTAAACCGGAAGTGAATGTCATCTGCTATCCGCCATTAAAATAATCTTTGCCATTGAATCAACACTTCAACACTAGGAAGGCGCCATGAAAGGGAAACAGGGTCGCGATTTAACACAGAGCGGCACAGCGCTCCAAGTGGCGAAAATGTGAGGCGTAAAAATATTACACTGTGTATTTATACACGATGTTCCGCGCCAAATTGGGGGCCGCCATTGCAAAGCGGGTTGCGCATAGACTACAATGGAAACGCGGCGCTCCGACCTGTCACCTTATCCATTGCAGCCTATGGCACCCGTCTTGCAATGGAGGCGCAGAAATCCGCCATGTCACTTCCGGTATAATATCGTCTATATTCTCGTCCATGTCGCCCCGTTATACAGATCCGATCATAGCGAGAGCGCTGGCAAGCAGCGCCCCCAAGCGACATCGAGGCGAGAAGAAGTCGATTCCGTTCGAACAGAAGGACGAGAAGTACTTCGAGCGGAGGAAGCGCAACAACCAAGCGGCCAAGAAGTCTCGAGACGCTCGCAAGCAGCGAGAAGACCAGATCGCCGTTCGCGCCAACTTGCTCGAGAAGGAAAACGCCATCTTGCGAGCGCAAGTGTCGACGTTGCGCGACGAAGCCAACTCGCTGCGACAATTGCTCATCCAGAAACGCAATAATCGGACCCAATAGAGATGAAGGAACGATATCGCTCCTTAATTAGTTCCCCTCAAAGGGACACCCCCTTTAAGCTCTTGTTAATATTTTTTTACCGATCTCCTCTGACCTTATCTGCGCACGTCTAGGGCGGCCGATGCAATATACACTTTGGTACCTATACTCTTTTTACTGAATTTTTACAGAATTACTGAAATTTACAGAATTTTAACAGATTTAATTGTTTTTAAACCTGAATTATCAATAGGCCTATTAATCAGCCGCCTCAAGTCATTTGGTCTCATTTAATGAATAATTGATCTCATTTAATTCACCTGAATGAACCTGTACGTTTCTGTTCTGTTCGTACGTTAAAAAGTGTCTTAACTGATTTTAAATCGATCTCAAGGCGATCTCAAAACGATCTCTTATTTAAAAAAAACTACCACTCGTAATTATACAGTTCTGATAATTACAATTAAAAGCTAATTGCACTTTTTTTTTACCTCTCACCACTATTTGATCTGAATTGATTTTTTAAATTAAAATCTAACTTAGGCCTTGTTTATTTTGTCTTTAATTTAAATTAAAATTGAATTCTAATTTAGGTCTTGTTAAGTCCAATTTTAATTAAACTTTAATTAAAGTATATTTAACTAGACCTAAGTAAATTGTAATTAAATTAACAGAAAAATGTAAATCAAATTAAATTAATTTTAATTTGATTAGATTTTTTCTTTAATTTAAATCAAATTAAATAATTTGAATTTCATTTTTTTCTTAATTTAAATTTAGAAGGCCTAATTGCCAACTCTTATTTTGAGTGTATGAAGTGTCTTTACAGTGCATGATAAACTAATAAGTGATAATCCAAGAATATAGTTCCTAACTTGTTATCTTTGCAATAGGGTCTCTTTCCCTCTCTCTTGTTCCCAGTTTCCCTGAGTATTTGGTCAACACCGTCAACTATATAGACCTAAATTCAAATTTCAATTTATTTAAGCTTAATTCAATTTGTTTGCGTTAATACGGCACCGATAAACCTAAAATAAAGTCCTGAACGCTTTGAAAAATTCAAATTTCTATTGTTTGATAAATGCTGAATTTTTCTTGCTTGAAAAATTGTGAAACTCATTTTTCTTACGGTACAATGTTCACGTGATATGAAAAAAAATAAATCAAAGTCTAACCTAAAAAACCAAACAAAGCTTCTCTGCGTTATCACTTAATACTCGACGTAAAACGTCACGTAATGCGTATTCACGTACATATACACTTTAACAATTTAAAAACTAAATTTTCTGCCTATCTTTTTAAAATTTTATACTAGTTGTGATGTCACAAATGGTATGTGTATAAAGATGGTTTCAATTACCCAGCAGTCAAATCGGTATGGGGAAACAACCCTAATACATGTAATTTCACGCAATAAAAATATAGTTAGGCCAAGGCTTATTAGAGCCATTTCAAATACGACTCCATGGGGCAGAAAATATAGAAAAATAACGAGTGGCGGCGCCACCACCGTCCATTACGCTACATTCGCCAAAGATCAAATCCAGCCTCGCCAAAAGCATTTGCAAATTACCATGGCCCCAATATATTCAGATGGACTGAAAACACAAATATTCATTGCTAGAATCAAGAAGCAAATTGAGTCCTTAATAAGCATGAATTATTAAACATTTTTCAAATACACGAACCCATTGGTTTGATGATTTCAGGAATTCAGGTAGACAGGACAAGTCAAGCACTTGTGCCCCTTCAAAGTAGGCAATCACTGAAAGCGCTGATTGCACATTTAAGTTGTTTAAAATTGTTGTAAATTTAATCAATCAACTGATTTAAATCAGTATTATTATTCATATGTATTAGTATTATTCTTATTTTGAATATCAATATTATTATATTATATGTTTATCCTTAAACGGCTATTCAGGATCTGTTTGAAAATCTGAACAAATTAAACTCATTTTTCTTCTACACTGTGTATTATTCATGAATTTCTGGAGCCTCTTTCGCAAACATTATCAAAATCGCTTGATTCTTTCTCCAGTAACACTCATATCCAAACATGAGAAAAATTACATCTAAACCAACAGATGATGGAATCAATTTGGCGCCAAATCATGACAGCACATTAAAACTTCCGGTTATCTAATTCCGGTTTAAAGAGAAATTCTGCTCCGATCATTTACTCGCGTCGTCCGCTCAAGCACGATCACCATGAGTGATGGATATACAAACCGCAGTTTACAAAAAACGCCACTAGATGGTGCTCCAGTCATTTTACGGAAGTTGAAATGTGTGAGCCGCGACACGTGATATAAATCGCAGGAAAATGTTCAATTTAGTAAAATTGACTAAAAAAAATGCGTTTTTCTTTTAATTAAATGTCTGTAAGTTTTTTATAAGCCTAGATAAAATAATAAATCAAATCAAATAAACCAATAAAAAAATTTTAAAAAACGTCAATCAGATCTTGAATAGCCCGTTTAGTGTTTACTCTACTCTACGCCTCGAACAAGGCGCCTGGTAGAATTAAATTACAATAAATTGCAAGGAACTAATCTGGAATTCAATTAATGCAATTACAGAAAATGAAATTATTTAGTACCCGCAAGATAAATCCTTTGAAACAACTGTGCGTCTGTTACATCATCAGTATGATGATAATGAATTGATGATAATCAATTCAGCAAAATCATCATCATCATCGTCATCATCAAAGTAATCACCAATTCATCGCTGAATAATTCATTCGAGCATGAGGTAAAAGGTTAGGCCTATAGGCATAGATGCATGGTACGTCGATACAATGAAATGTAATTAAAACATAAATACAAATAGGAAACCATATTATTTCAACAAAGCAAAATAATTTAGGCCAAGCAAGCTCGTTACTAAAACGAATCACGTCGTGGTAAAAGCAATCAGAATTTACCTAGGCTAGCCAAAGTACGCTATCGCCTTCCTCCCCCGTATGTACGTTTAATAGCCGCAAAACCCAAACGAGAAAAAATTAATCGCGAGCTGAATCGAGCATGAAGGGGGGTGGGGATGAGAATTGCTGAATTAGAAATGTAATTAAAGAAAACGGCTCTAAAATACGCTCGTATGCGTACGTCTGTACGGCTTAAAGGGGCTAGTCCCTTTAGAAAAAAAAATATTGAAATTGTATAATAGTTTACCAATACCGTTAATTAAAACTTCGTACATTTAATTTTTAATTATCAAAATTGTAAATCTTTATTGGATAGACAATAAATTACAAATACAAGTATTTCCAACGCTCTACCAAGCATTGAAGGTTTTCTTGGTTTCCAGGTTTGTTATCACTAAAAATATTTCTCTCCAGAAAATATAGGCTAATCTTGAAAACGAGAAAATCTAACGGGACGCGTCTTTATAGGCTTATTTATCAAAATTAATCCGCAGCTGTTACACATTAGATAACGGGTATTGAGAGTCCCACTGTGACGGTAGATAAGATTCATGATTTCAGGACACAGAACGCATTTGTTACGATGATCACGATCGTTGTTCAATGTTGTAGCTTTACACTGGTTTCACACGGACGACAATTTGCAACGACGGACGACGGACGACAGGACGACGGAAGTTGTCAGGACG
>JAQIYI010001127.1:0-13264 GCA_034700265.1 Polyzonium germanicum
CTGCTCTTCGCTAAGCGAGACACCCTCCTCACTACTGAAACCGGTTTGAGTTTCCAGACCTGTATGTAAGACCGTGGCTCCGTTGCACTATGGCTTGGTCAAATTTGATCCACATTTCTGCGGCGAATTGTATGGCTCATAAACTACGAACAAGATTTGTGGATGCTACGATATTTTTTTGTCATGACACCCTTACAATATAAGCTTAACCATTGTGGATCCTGATTGGGCAGGGACGAAATTGTGGAGTCACATCGACGAATAGTTTGGGTCGTTGGTGTGCCACGCAACTATACTCACTATTAGAATGGTTTACATACCGTAGGCCATTTACAAATGTCAGGCACCGTCTTGAGAACAAACACATAATAATCCACCGGCAATTCATCTGGTGACTTCGCTGGAATATCCTTAAATGGAATAAAATTAATTCCAGTTTCTTGTGCCATTCATCGTGTATGCCACAGTGGACCTGGAGATGTGACTTGATGCAAACGCTTTGACACCAGATGCCATACAATGCAAGAAGCCAAGAATTTCACGAAAGTAGATGTTTTGCAGAAGTTTAGCCACGATAATAAATGGAGTTAATTTCCACATTTTGTCAATTAATTTTGAAAGTGACATTTCTCTTTGTGACAGTATCCTGCTACCACCATAAACCACCTGAAAGTCTCAATACATTGGAGAACCCTATCTGTTCGTGTCCTGCTGGATTTTGGACGATAGTAGATGGCTCTAATCTTGTGTCATTCTTGTGAGGGACTGTCCCTTAGTCTGGTAGATCAGGGTGGACAGAAACGCCCGCCGGCAAGGCGACGGGCTGCCCGAAGCGGCCCGTCGCTTTGTTATTAGTTTTGGATGCCTCTGGCATCCAAAGCCAGGGGAGCTCTCGCGGCTCAGTAGAGCTTCCTTCCACTCCTGACCATGGGGGGTTATGGGTTCGATTCCTTCCTGTATCCCTTGGCACTTATTTTTAATTGGTATGAATGTACTCCATTGAAAAGTGCAACAATTAATCTACACATGTCTCACACAGCTCTCCCATATTCTGGGACATGGTTACTGGTAAAAATGCTGAATGTAGCTATTCCCATGCAGACACTATTATCAGATGTTCATTAACTTCATTTGATATTTGAAACCTAATAGATTTTAGATCCCCAGAGTTGCCGTCGCCTATTGTTTGTTGCCAACGAATCAGATATAACCCTTAGGTTTCACGGTTGGCTGCAACAAACAATAGCCCTAATGTTACCTTTTAGAAAGCGCCCATAGTAATGGATTTCTGGCACGGCCGCACGGTCATAGTAAGACAAAATTTTAAAAGTGGATAGAGATGTATTCCTGATGCACCAAATCCTAGACAATCATGTTGCGGTGCCACGAAAATTCTTGCACCAAAGTCATTGCTGCTACGCGGGCATGCTTGGTTTCAGGTGTGAAATGGTGCACCCATGCGGCCAATGAAGCCATGAGGCATGGCCACCTCCCAACCCTCATCACCAGTGACGATCCTATCAATCAATAGTATCCTTCCACTGCAAAGCGCCACAGCATTGATTATGTTGCCTTTTAGCATTGATTACGCTTGAGAACAAGATAATATCATCAAAGACTACATAAGTACACTGTACATAGACCATCCAAAACCTAGTGTTGCATAAGCAACACTTGTCGCCATACTTGGGAGATCTTCAACAACTTGAACCCTTTCATCACAACTGGCGGATTGGACTCTTTGGTGGCTATTGCGGTCATTCCAACCTTCAGCCACCAGAAAACTGATCGTTGCATCAATGTTCTTCTTTGGCGCAATTAATGCCACGTGCAGCGTGCACAATAAAATAGTTTCTCATACGGCGTATGTTTTTGGACTATACTTGCTTCAAAGTCAATGTAAGCTAACTGTGAATGTACAAGTACGTGTATGCTCATTTTCGACACTCAATCAACTGTGGTGGCCGATATACTTTAGTTCCCTATCTTGAAAGACTGGTGTAGTTATATAGTTACTGAACTGTATATTTATCTTAATTGATTTAATTATAAACTACTTATCTTAGTCATGTAGTTATATTTAAATACATGAGAGCGCGCGACACTTAACGAGATTTTATATGATAATGCATTCATTGTAATATTACTAAATGCATTTATTGTAATATCACTTAGAGTGCAACAGTCACATTTTAAGTGCGCAACTTAAATTCAATTAATCAATCAATTATGATGCAAATAAAATGAAATCATCACGTGATATCACGTGATTAGAGAATAGGTTGTGATTTCTTCAATGGGTAAAGAGAAGATTCAGTAACTTAAAGAGGCTTGGATAAACTTATTCTCATTAAGCCATAATGACATCTTGTGTGTTTGTCATCATTACATTATCAATAGTAGTCATTAGTCAAGGTATGTTGGAGATCCGTACTAGTGCAATGTGATAAAAACAAAAAAGGACTACGAGGTCTTGTGGACATTTCGTATTTATTTAATCATGTCATCTTTACATGACTAGTACTCAGACACAGAGCAGGCCAATAGTTCTATGGCATTTCTAGTTGCACTTTGTATACTGTACATTTAGCCTATAAGTACAAATGTACAATTTGTTGAACTAAGAAAAATAAAAAAAAACAGACCTAGGAATAGGCCTCTGTTAGCATGGATGATGTCGGCATCTAAAATGTAGACAAAAGGCACATAATCAATATACTCTTAGTTCAAGATAACAATTAAATCTCTTTGTTTCCGAGTAGGTACTCACTATGAATCATCATCGTCGTCAGCATCGGCCTGCACAGTTGAGGTCGATTCAAAAGGCAGAACCGCCTGTTCACGATCTGGATCCGACATTTTGAAGATGCGCAGCGTGTCGGACGCATTCAATTTGGTCATGTCCAACGGAGTTAGAATGATGAACTGATTATTCGCTCTTGTCGAGGCAAATTGGAGTATCATGTCCATGCTGATGCGCCTGGTTACCATGTCCTAAAGACGATTGGTTAAAGGCAAACAAGATCAACTTCATAATGCCACTGTCGCCAGAATACTCTTAACGTTTGGGAAAAAGAGGAACACAAATACTGTTCATTTATTATTATAGAATTTCAATTTTCTGGACTGATGAATTAATTGTCTGAGCGAGGGAAGGACTATTAGCAGACTCAAATCGCATGTGCTTCTGCCGTTTTTCGTTAGTTCGTAGGAGTGTTTGTGAACGTGTACACATCACACGCGAGTTAAAAACACGTGTGAAAGAAATAAAACTTCCAATTGATGCACGCGATGAGCAGGAGGATTGTTTCAATCTCATGGAGTCATGTGCAAACAAAATTAACCTCTAGCACGTGATAGCATGTACGTTTATGCACTTCGAAGAAACTAGGCCAGCCAATAGAAGCCGTGAATTTCCAAGGCGGGGAATGCTCAACAAAAACTCAAGTTAATACGTTTAGTGAACAGATAAAAATAATTAAGATTGAATTCCCTAGCTAAATTCCTGAGCTAAAGATACCTCTCTGTGATACGGTCCTATCATTATCATTGGGAGCTCCCGTGGCTCAGTTGGTTAGAGATCGCTTCTACTTCTGACCGCTGAGGGTTAGGGATTCGATTCCTTCCTGTATCCCTTGGGTGTTTGTCTTGTCCCTTGGTTCTGCTAGGGCACGGTCTTACATACAGGTCTGGAAACTAACCGGTTTTTCAGTAGTGAGGGGGTGAAGCTCTTAGCTAAGACGTTTTTCATACTTCACCTTGCGGCCGCTCGATGTCGCTGCGATAGAGCGGTGTCGTATCGAGCACCGTGGTATCGAGTGATTCACGGATGTTCCAACGTATCGAGCATGGTATCGTTAACGTGGTATCGAGAACGCACGGTCTTGTAAGACCGGTATGTAAGACCGTGCGAGAACGTAAGGGTATCAAGAACGTCACAACGACACTGGTTACGTGTAGCGCACCTAGTGGCCAGCATGAAAACTATGAAAAACGTCTTAGCTAAGGTCATCAGAAAATCCAGGGAGTTTCCAGACCTGTATGTACGACCGTGTGCTAGGGCCTAGGGGGTCTGTAATTGGGTCCACAAGATCTGTTGACCCCGAAATCCTATCATAATCTGTTACATCAGTGTGCGCAGAAGCGGGTCGGCTATAGTTATTATTACTAGCCGACACGCCTCTGTGCACACCGATCTACCAGAATAGGGCAAGACGCTCCCAGTGAGCGACTGACCCTAAACTATTATTAATCGCAAGTGGCACAAAAAATGTCCATTTTTAATGCAACTTTCGGGTAATTTTGGAAGAATAAATAAGGGTGTTCAAAAAGTGCTTTTCAGATTTAACATTGCAATTGGCAACATTTATATAGGATATTCTCCCCCTCTATAAAATCAGGTGTTTCCTTACATGAACAATAGAATTAGAATAATTGGTTCAATCATCCATTGCATCATGTAATAAAAAACTGATTTTAAAGAGAGGGAGATTATCCAATATAAATGTTGCCAATTGCAATGTTTATTCTGAAAAGCACTTTTAAACGTCCTTACTTATAAATAATATAATCGAATGTTATCTGTAAAATCCGTTTCAAAATTTTATAAGCGATTTTTTTGAAATTCGCATTATTTTTTTTACAAAATCGATATATTGTCATTGCAAAAATAAAATTATGCAAATTCAAAAGAAAAAAAATTGATTATAAAGTTTTCATAAGAGATTTAGCGGTGATCTGTCAGTAATAAGTGTGTCAGTATAGGCGTGTCCAGCGCTCCGTCTGCGTGCGTTTTATTTTTCAACAAATAAATTTTCCACTACCACTACCACTACCACGACGCGAACCAGCACCTCTGGTACCTCTGGGTTTCAAGGCGAACGCCTTACCAACTGAGCCACAGAGGCTTTCATATCAAAATCAAATTAGAATTTGATGTTGTTCATTACTCATGAACTTTGCGCCCTTTTGATTTTCCCGCTTCCTTCCTCCAGCCAATCCCTGCATATTATTATATTTCTGATTGGTCAGCATTCCCCATCATCCTTCGCTTTGAAAGCTTAAACCACTCCGCTCTGCTAGACTAAGCGAAAGTCTCTCTGTGAGCGGGTCGCGCGAAGCGCGTCCCACACTCTGAGAGGGTCTAGCAGAGCTAAGTGGGCAGAGAGCTTCCAACACAGGGTCGGTAAGCGGCCGGGCGCCTTGTATCATTCCATTTTTTGAAAGATTTAAAATCCTCTCAAGAAGGAGAAGGAGGACGGTGCCTGAGTTATATGTAGGTGTTGTCTTATCGTGCGACTCAATAGAATGATGTGAAAATGTGGAAAGAGTGTAAATGAAAGAATATTGTCTGCTAGTGACAATAAAATAAATAAAACCGATACACAGCTGTGGATGCTCACCATGAAAATGTCGAACTCATCCATCATTCGAAATGGTGAACCGACGGCCTCCCAGAGAGCCAACATGAATGACACAGTGGTGAAGGATCGCTCGCCTCCGGATAGTCCCTGCAAGCATGTCCGCTTCTGTTCTTCGCATGCTTTCGACGTTTCCACCTGACCAGAAAATTCATATCAGAGTAAGATATTGCTTGGAACCATAATTCGGACTTAATTTAGAAGTCAAAGGGAAGACAAGTTAGGAATTTGACTTTTCAATTTTTTTATATTTACATATCTTCAGGAAAGTGAGAAAAATAATAATCTCCCACAAGTATGCTGACAAGAATCAAATGAAATTAATTTTATACCCTGTGAAGCATAGTTTTAACTAAATGTACGCAGATAAATCAGTGCAAGTACTAAACACAAAGAATAAAATTAACCAAAACCAAGGACTCGCGCTTTTATTATTAGGCCTATATGAAGTCAAATATTACTTTTGATTTATGATTTTATACAAACTAAAAATAAAGAAAATAAAATAAAGCCCACCGCTATGTCCAGACTTTGATTCTGGTGGTCGAAGGTGATGATCCCTTTGAATTTCTTCAGTTCCAGCGTAGAGGTGAAATTGGCTGCGATACGAATAGCAATGAACTCTCGGCGCAAAATGTAATTCCTTTCGCGTTCCACCATCACGTTCTTCAATTTCTGACAAATCACGAAATCAAATTTAATAATTCTGACATCCAAAATGAAAAGACGTCTTTAAGACGCCTTAAAGACTTTAATTACGTACAGTATTAAACGCTTTCAGATCAAGTATTTCTTCTTTTATGTGCTGATATTTCGTACTGGTTTCAAGGTACATCCGATAGATTTCGACTGGATTGCCACACCTTTAAACAAACGGAAAAGCAACGATAAATATCAGTTTTTGACGATCCCAAATGAGCATTCACAATCAAATCTAAAACGAGAAACCTGCAGTTAAAACATGCGACATTAAAATGTATCTCTGCTTGTGCATGTCTTTGCTGGCATTGAAATACATTACGCACTACCGTATATTTTTATGTTTTGGTTTTTTTTCAACGAGTAAGATAAAAAGAAACCTGTAGAAAATAAGCTATGGCGCAAATGATCAACAAATGGAGATTTCAGTTTTTATTGTGAATGCGTCAACGTGACTCAACCACCAGAAGCATAATTATACTATCGAAGGTTCTGAAAGTAATATACCGGTAAGTTTATAAACGCTTACGGTACATTAAGTCTATAAAAATGATAAATACATGGGTCATCTATATGTATAGGCCTACACGTTCTGTATACAGAAGTATACATGTCATGCATACAGAAATAAAGGATATGCCGTAGCACTACTATCCCACATAATCATCAAATCAGTTCACAGTTAGTCTGCTAATAGACAAATGCTTTCGATGCCAAAACCAAAAAGACCAGGGTTTTTGAACAAAGACTGGATCTCACTTGTCTTGACATTCCAGACCAAACGGCGGTTAAGAGTTCCACAGAGATACATTCTAGTAGTCCAATGGACTTTACATGTGATAAGCATAAGACTGCATTCATTATGCAGCAAGATATGCTGTAAATGTAAAAGTTTCATTTTAAGAGAGGCTGACACCGAACGTGATACGAAGGGGGATTAACATAAACCGGTAATTGCTCGAGTGAGCCAAGAACTTTAGCAAGACCCAAATGGACCATGCGGCGTCAGACAGTTCTTGCTTTTTTTTCCGAATAATTCTTATTGCGTTTATATAATTTGAAGATTTCTTCGTAATAATAGTGCTGTTGATGGCATGTTACTTGCTACTCTCGCTCGAACATTATTCATTCATATGCATTACGTTCAAATAGCCTAGTATAAATTGCAAAACTCACGATTCTTCGTTCAACGCAAGCTGTTTCTGAATTATATTGAACTTCTCTTTTAGCTTCGGCAGAGATTTTGTCGAAGTAACAAATGACCCAAAATCCTCAATGCACTTCGTGCGCCATTCCTAAATAAAATCGAATCCAACACATTAGAATATTATATTCGGAGGTATTTTCTTCATTTAACTGAAACACCCATTAGCTAGTTTCACTTTCAGTCAAGTGATCAGTTTAAATACAGAGTACCATTGACTGGTAAAAGTAATAATTTACGAACCTCAACTTCCGCAGATTTAGACGAGCAAAATGCCTTTTGCTTCTCTTCCTCGGCTAAATGCTGGCTCAATTTCTTAGAACTTATTTGTTCTCCAAAAGACAACTCTCGAATGACAGCTTCATTCTCTTGCAGCGAATGCTGAGCCACAATAAATGTCAGAACGATACGCAAAAAGAATTAATAACTTTGAAGTAAAGTATGACGCAACAAACTCAAACATTCTAACCTTTAAAGGATCATATGTGTCCGAAATGGTGACCGTCAACTTGTCGTTTATTTCTCGGCAATCTCCTTCGAGTTCTTCGGCTTCTTTTTTCAGTCGATCGAAACTGGCTCTGGATCGAGTTGCGTCCTCGTCGAGGGTGACTAGTTGCTCCTCAAGACCTTGCAGGTCTTCCTCCTGATTAAAAAAAAAAACATCAGAACAGGTATTTTCTTATACGAAGTCAAACTTAACAAGTCGAACAGCACATACGATAGTATTGATGGTCAGAATGTCAGGTTCATCAACGTTCTGCAACGTCTGAATTTCGCGCTTAGTGCGTTGAAGTTGTTGTCGCATGCGTATTAATTCCTGCTCCTGCATCATGATGTCGTTCGCAATATTAGCCTTTTCCCGGGATAATTCAGAGGACCTCTGCACCTTGGCTTGATGATCCCGATCCAGACCGTTGATAGCTTCTTGCAGAGACCTTTTTCAAGTTAGAGAAAATTGGATAAAGGAAATTACGAATATGCAGAATAAAGAAGAATTACAGAAGATTTGAAAACCAAATTATTGAATTTTTCGTTGGCGTATAAATAAATTACATTTTCTAAATAAAATGATCACAATTAATTTAATTTGATTTTCCAGGCAAACTAAAATACTTGAAACACCTTAGAAGCACGTTAGACCATATTTCATTTAGTTTTTTTGCAAGACAATTTGTCGAGTTACCATTCAAGGTAAAACGTAAAATTTTGCAGATATTATAGAAAAGCTGTCTATAAATTCCAACATTTTATGCTAAACATGTATGATACTTCATTTTGTCAAAATCAGCAACGAAAATTGGAAAAATATATGAGGTTAATTTAAGAAATAAACTCGATCGCATTGCCATGTGCCCATATGGAATTATGGATCACCACAAAAAGCTGTACTATAAAGAGCATTAACAAGGAGACATCCCTACGTTATCGACATTTCCCCCCCCCCCCTCCTTAATGCTTCCTACAGAGAAATTATGGCTTCTCGCGTTGGTACGCCAGTTTTTTTATCTTTCAGCTTTATTTATTTTTTCAGAATCTTACATTTCAGTAACCCATGCACAACTGGTTGGTTTGAAAGTATTTTATGAAGATTCAAACTAATAAACTTTGATACAGTGTTACGGTACCTGATCTATTCTGTTGTATATGATTGATTCCAAAAAAAATCATGTGTAAATGTGTAGGAACGCGCGAAGCTTTGATTTCTCCGTAGTAAGCATTGAGAGGGGGGAGATTTCAGGCACCTTCGGATTTCACCTAGTGCCTCCTATAGAACGTCTCCAATAGTGAATGCTAGTAAGCTTTACCAAGTCTTAAACGACAGTATGGCCATACTGTTCTCTATACTGTGGTATGGCGATGAATGCCTGTCACATTCCTGTGATTGCATGGTTTGAGAAATTTTGGGATGGCGTGATAATGTGTCCATTGTGGCGATGTTGCTAAGTTAGAAACACATCGCCACATAATTGGCCAGAATACGCTCTGTGACTACCACATCTGGCTTATACATAGCTCTGATCAATCGCTATGCGCCCAGATTATTAGTATTTGTATGTACCGTTGAACAACCACCTGGCATTGCGGGACCCTCTAATGAACTTTTAAGGCATTAAATAACTCGCACATCAATCTGGAAAATGAGGCATTGACAATGAAGAGTAGCCGGAAAAATAACTTATAGCCTAAGTTATTATATTTTTAATGGTAGTAATTTGTTCTGACAAAAAAGTCCAGATGAAACTTGAACAGCCTTAATAATAAATTATACGAACATGATCAAGGTCTCGACGTCCTCCTGAAGAATGCCACCCTTCTCGTTTCTGCCCGCGTAGTAACGGAAGTTCGGCGTTGGATAGACTTGATCTCCGCTTGCTGTGAAAGCTTCACGACAATTTTTTGGCACATTGGAACGCATGAGGCGACGCGCTTCGGCGTTGTTCTCGATGAGGAGCACACCCTCGACATTACGCTAGAAACGTTTAAACAAGAAAATGATTCAACACAAAAGGGAACACACAAGGTGAAACTAATGAACTAGTTTCGACACTCACCTGATCTATTAAGCAATTGGCGACCACGTGGTTGTCGATTTCGAGCATATCCAGAAGGCCCGGATGATTGTCGCAGACCACGCGTGTGCGACTAATATCGTACATCTAAACACAAATAAATACCAAAACAAAAAATGATGTAAGCTTATTGACGAATTTCGTCCAACAAGGTGAAAACCAACCGCATTTGAACACTTGAGACTAAACAAGATTCAAAGATGTTTAAGTGCAATTACAAACCTCGCGCGCAAACTTGCAGACGATGATGGTCGGCATGCGTTGACCACGGCCGGCAACTTCTTTGAACAATTTCTCGAACAATCGCTGATCGGCGTGGTTATCGCAACAAAAAGAGAATAGCAGCGACTTGATACAGGCCTCGATGGACACAGCATACCGAGCATTGAGCAGTCTGATATGAGCACCTGTTCACGTAAACCATAATGAAAAATTAAAATGTATTGCTACAAGTACGGATACTTTATGAACAGCAGTTCGCATAAGATGGACGAACATTTGCATGTAATCTAAATCAATTCACACTCTGCAGCAATTTTCAAATGTTTTTTTTTTGTTTTTTTGATTGAAAATAGGCGATTCTTAAAGATTCTTGCTTGTTGATTACGAAAATGACAGAAAACTAGGGAATAACAATTTAATAAGCTTCTATTGCGCACCTTTTTTTAAAAAAACGATTGACAAAATAAATATTTGAAGGATATTTTTGTAATCAGAACTACAATATCAGCATTAATTTGGATAGGCCCTATGGAGTATCTAAATTTTCATTCGTCTTTTTCCAAAATATTGAACGTGCTGCAAATATTTCAAGGTTATTTTCGGAATCAGCGGAAAGAAATCGAAAATTATGATTTGCCTGTATTTGCATCCAAATAAACAAACATAAACAGAGTTGTAAAGTGTTATTAGAATATTAATCCATTGGCTTTGTTTTTTGATTTTTGTTAACTATATTCTAAATGAGCAACTAATAGCGTTTAACATGGTCGACATGATTTCAACTGGTCGACAGCTAGCGTGAACCATAAATAGAAGCCAACCTAACAACAAATTTGAGGTACACATTGGAGCGATTAGTTATATAGTGAGAACCAAGTCAACCAACCTAGCGGTCCAATTGGCTTTTGTCTGAAGAGACCCTGTTGGTGTGCCTGCTCTATTTTCTGGAGAAGATCGGGAACGTAGTTTCCAAAGCGACGCAAACGGTTTGTTCGACTGCCTACCAAGTTATCCAATTGGCGCCGCTTTGCATCTAGCTCACCGCGCAATCGTCTCACATCGACTCTGCGCGTTTAAAGCAAAACGCATAAATTACATTTACATAAATAACAGACGCTGTTAAGTGGCACGCTAACACTCACTCGATAGAAGAAAGGTCGTCCTTGTAACGCAAATTGGAGTTATTTAGCTGTTCGCAATGATGCTCTGATGTCATTAATTTCGTTTCAGTATCAGCGCGCGAGTTCTCGAGAGCTGCAATCTTTTGCAAACGCTCCTGCTTTTCGGCCAATTGTTTCGCAACATCACTAAAGGAAGAAAATAAAAGACGATAAAGTATTTACATCTAGTAGAACATCTAGTATGCCTCTACTGGAATATGTAAATGTATGCTATTATGATCACATGGTTTTCATGTCCTGAATACGCTGCTTCAACGAATCACGATCTTTTGTAATGGATCTTGCGGACAGAGTTGCTTTCTGGAATTCATTCTGCAATTATTTAAGTGTTAAATGTTAAAATTTGAGTGATTCTATGTTCCGTATTATACTCAAACGTTCAAGTTTGAAAATAAAAAAAAATATTGTTACATGTTATAAAATTTGTTAAATTATGACTAAGTAAAGCTTTATTTATAAATTCTCTCTATTGTACCTTAGTCATAAATTACAAATTCGGGTGTTTCCAAGTAATATTTCTAATAAAAAACTGATTAATGAAACCATTCAGGTTTCAGTAATCACTGGTTGAGTGTTTAGCGCCACTGTAGATACGCTAAATGAAACATTTGGCTTTATTTCAGAGAAAAATCCCTGTCATGCGGTTTGAGTACAAAGCTTCAAATTAGTATAAAGAAAAAGCACAAAGTTGCACTGACTCCTACCTTAGCATTATTCTGCATTTCCTTTTTCAGCTTGAATTCCTCCTTCTTCTCGCGCAAGGAATGTTCGTGAAGCTCAATCTCAGTGAGAACGTTCTCCAGTTTCAGTTCGATCTCGTCACGTTTTTTATGAGCATTTGAAATTTTCTCCTTAAAAAACCACCACAAAGACCGAAATTATTGCTGAGGAAAGGGGGGGGGGGCGCATCGCGAGTATGTGACTCAAGCTTGTCTTATTCAAGTCATTGTTTTCTCAAGAGTGCACGTGAAATTCTCACGTAGAAAAGACAGTCTTGAACAAGACAACGCCGTGTCAGAATTCTGATATGGACCGTGAGCCCTTTTAAGAACTTGACTTGAGTTACTTGTATATGGGTGAGAGCGTGAGCGATAAAAGCCTCACGTATTTTTTTAACATACTAGGGAAATTATTTTTCAACACCCATGGTCAACACTCCAAGAAGTGACACTAGCAATTGTAAGATTTAATTTAACAAAAACCAGTTACTAACTTTATATTCTTCAACTTTCTCTAACAACATGGGAGTTTGTTGACGAATCGACTCCAATTTGTCTTCGTCGACTTTTAACTCCTGTGAAAGATGGTTAATTGGTTATATACTGTTCTAAGAATAAATAAGATTACACAAATGTTCTTTCCTTCTCCAGATTACCTTCTCGAGGTTGCCGAATTCACCCCAAGCAATGAGCACGCGTAGGTCTTTCGCCTGATTGCGAATCCCATCTAGACTTTCCTGAAATTCGTGCTTTTGTCGCCAATCGTCAACTTCTTTTTCTAAAACTGGCAACCACTAAAAATACACAAATGCATTAATTTCCAAATTGCTTTTAAAACAAAGAATTAAAATTTTATTTTGAAATTAAAATTTAAGACAAGAAAAGTGCTATAACACGGGCAGTGGTACTTATTACAGGCCAATATTAATGACCAGGGCAGTGGTACTTATTTTGTACCAATATTAATGACCAGAGTTAACTAAAGACATTTAAAGAACCAAAAGATGTTGTGATCAAACAACCATTTCCAAATCTTAAAATCATTTTTTTAAATTCATTTTTTTAATATTGTGCATGAATATAGGCCTACAGAACTAATGTGCATAAATGCAAAGGGACGTAGTCGGCCTTATAGTTAGACTGGAATTGGAAACGATGTAATGCCATATCGATTTTTTATGGAGGGAATGGGCATGCGAAAAGAGGAACTTTCCCAACAACTTCCGGTATTGAGATATTCATCAATCAT
>JAQIYI010001128.1:0-13261 GCA_034700265.1 Polyzonium germanicum
ATTAAAAACTTGACTACCTAGGCCTACAGAAGACAATGTTTGTTAATTCTATTCATTATAAACTCGTGGTTGCACTAACCTTCAATAATACTTCTAAAATAATTAAATATTTCATTGAATCATTATTGATGGTAGGCAATCACAGATAGCTTAAAACTTGCAAAAAAAATAACCTTTTTTTCAAAAAATAAATAATAGAATTTAGGTATTTGCATTCTCAACCGTTTACCGGAAGTGAGGTGTACCCTATACATTGTATTATTTCAAATCAATGCTAAAAATAGGCATTTTTATTGCAAAAAAAAATCTAGAACTACAAAAAATATCTTTAAAAATTAAGTGATTTGAAAAAGCTAAAACTAAGAAAGTCAAACTTCTTGTCTCTTCCACCTTTAAATACATGTACAATATATAACTAAAGAAATAAATAAATATCAATGACCTTCCAAATGCGTTGAATAGGGTGACTATTTCCGTGCGGGTCAAATGGAACTTGCTTTTCTTCATCGCATTCAAGTCGAATTTCGCGCCGTCCTGTTCGCCAGAGAACAAAATCTTCAAAGCCGTTCCCAATCCTTGAACCTGTTAATTAACAAACATAAAATTATGCCTCAAATCTTACTGTGAAAATTTATTTATTATTTCACATGCACATTTTTGTCTTTTAAGTTAGCGGACCTGTAGTTTCCCCCAGAGTCGACATTTCTCGCATCCGACGCAATCCATTATGCGGGAAATATTTAAGAAGTGAAGTCGAAATTCGTCCTACTCATTAATTGCAGTAAAATATTAACGAGTCTAGGGAAGGACAGAAAGTAGGGAATGACAGAAAGTAGGGGATGGTGGAAGGTAGGGAATGACAGAAAGTAGGGGATGATAGAAAGTAGGGAAATAACAACTACAGATTTAATAAAATAAAATAAAATAAAATAGAATTTAACCTTTAATGCCACAGCTTGGTCACTGTCACCGGTGAACATGCTTTTCTCATCGAAATGGTCAGGAAAAGAACTAAAATAAAATTGTAAGCGAAGAACTGATAATTGAATTTATCGTTTACATTTTTTTTAAATTTGCGTTCTGGGTGTTATTTTTCTTACCTGATGACGCTGAGAAGGTCCGACACTGCGTGACGTACTTCCGCGTCTTCGTCGTCGTTGCCAGTGTATAAACTTATCTTTTTGAGATACGGCGCGGCCTTTGACAATGCGCGAAGTTCGAGTAAATAGAGAAAGTACAAATTCTTGAGTCGCATGGGGCCTTCGCCATTGGTGATCGTCGGGTCGAACCTTTCCCTGAACTCCTCAACATTGCGACCCCAGTTAGAAATTCCGAACGAAGTCGTACCTTTATTAAAAAAAATAAATATTTAAGCAAGCTTCAAAGAACACATTTGTAAAGGGTAGGCAGGCTATGATTAATAGAACCAAGTTCAGTATAATTCCTCAAACACTGACTCACTTTCCATCAGGTAACGGGCACTCAAGTGGACATTAATGCTAGAATGGAGCCCCGAGATGGCTCTGTAGAAAACCCGCTTCTCCAGACAAACGCCTGGAAAAAGTAAATGCACGAAATTACATCATTCATAACTACTTTCACGCCTATTATTAACATCATATTTTTAATTTCTCAAACAAATCTTTGAAATTGACATTCTAAAAATCAATCTCATATTTTCGTAACAAATGTTACCTTTTCATACTTTTCTCAAATTAACTCAGTACTTTTTTAAATTAACTTTGGAATTTCGTAAAAAAAAAATTGGCTTCAAATTTTAAACAAACAATTATTCACAGTTTCAAATTTTAAAGAACTTGAAACGTAATTTTGGTCTTTTAAAATAAAGTAGGGAATTTTTTTAATTAACTTTGTCTCTTAATTTAAGAGCATACTTTCATAATCATCTGTAAATAAATTCAGAGTCGCTTGACGTTTCTTACCAGCAACGGATTGCGAATTGAGATACTGGCCATAGCCTTGATGCGCGGGCCTGAAAAAAAATAAAATAAAAAGGAACGAATCAAAATAACAGGCGTGACATACAAGTATATTCTGCGCAATTTTGGATTGCGAAGCTTACTTGAAACAGTTCTCTTGGTAGATGGACCGCCATATCCTATGTGCCGATTCGCCTTTGTAGCCGGTATACCTCTCTGGATTAATAAGCAGGTCAACGTATTGCATGTCCGATGATGTTTCGTCTGCAAGTACCATAATTAAACCATGTTTGGATACCAAAAAACATTTTCCAAATCGCATATGTATTGATTGAAAAACAGAAAAAGTAATCTTCTTAAATTGAATCCCACCATCCATCTGACAAAAATAGTCCTGAGCGTCGTCGTGTTCTTGCCAGCGAGCAAAATCCTCGAGATTCTCGTCACTGATCGCCGTATTCAGGTGACCCAGCTTTCGCTCCTCTTCGCAATTATCATCATGTTGAGCTTCTTTGCTATACTGCATGTATAAAAGATATTTGGAAAAATTTACAAGGTTATGCGTAATTATAATTCGCTAATACAGATTAAATCAGCAACCAAGCGCCACCTTGTTGTGATGAGCGTGATGATCTTGATTGGATGACTTAAAGCCTTCCGGAAGTTGTTCCTGTTCCAACGAACCATTTATTGTAAAAACATCAAATTCTTTAAACATATTCAAGTAGAATACCAGTAATTTAATAATAATAAGGTACCTCAATATAGATTATGATCGCATGAATCATGATCAAACAATATTATCAGTTTAAAAAAAATAGGCTTTTATTTTTGATATCAATTAATGATTAGGCCTATTCATAAATTATAATTCTAAAATGTCACCTCTGTGCAGGGTTTGACGGAGCAGTCACGCACGGAGCAGCTTCCATCATCGTCTGTCCAAAATGGACAAGGCCTCTTCAGATTCACCTTCAACATGATAAAGTACAGGTATGAACACACATGACATGTCACAGTTGTCAAACAGACATAGGCCTACACACAGACAAATTGAACAATTATAGGTCTACATAGAACTATTCGTGCATCATATCAAAGTCAAATATCGAAATCAGTAAACATGGCAATTTAAAATTACCGATAATCTCCCTTTTTATTCTTATCACAAATTTTCTCGTGACTAAAATTAAACTTTTTAGCGTTTACAGTGTAAATTTCCATTTATGTCAAGTTGTCAACACAGTCAGGCCTACTCATTAGACTTTTCATCATCCATCACTTTCAAGTTTCAGCTACGGTAGCAAACTTTTTACTTTAAAAAAAACATTTATCATTTTTATTCTTTTACATTGGTGGCACAACCCACAGACCCAAAGCCACACACATTGTACATCTGGAACCACATCTGGGGCCAACAATGGCCGCCCACTACAAAATATTACTCAAATGGGGGTTTTTTTTATCGTAGGACTAGGATATAAAACTATAAATATATTTAGCCTAGCTATATACTTTACCGCGACGTAATGTAAGGACAGGACCCTATTTGCCAACTATGCCTAATGGTTCTGTTAAAGCTGTGGCAATTAGTTCGATCTATGTTTACATTGCGCGTTAACCACCATCCACCATGCACACGGCGTAAAGGCATATTTGGACATCGTTTGCAATTGTAATTGTTAAGTTAGCCTAACCAAAGATATTTTTGGTAAATGTTTTCTATGCAGAGGATGGAATTGTGGATATACGTCCGTCAAGCACAATATCAACATGCCGAACGTTTTGTTTCAAATAAAACGTAAGGTTAAAATCCGTTAAATGGACATTTGGCACAATGATCATTTGTGTGCTGGGCCGGCTGGACGAAATATTTCAAATAAAATGTACGGTAGGCCTACATTAATTTAATTCCATGCTGCCGGTCATACGAGCGTACCTATTATTTTAGAATAAAGCGTAGGGCACATTGGTTTTGCTCGCCGGAAGTATGTATAATTGTATATCCACTGCCCATTTTAAATGTAGCATTCTTAAATATTTATTACACAATAGGCCTAGGCCTACTAATTAGACCTAATATATGGCCTACTATTTTTCTACATAAATATCCGATCCCTAATTGATGAGCAACGTAGCCTAGATCCTACAGGGTTTCAGTCGACTGGCAGAAGGCATCCATTTATAAATACAGCGCGTATATTGATGAGAACTATAGCCACTATGCATAAAACACGTAGCTGCACAATTTTATAATCAGTAAGGTAGTAAACTAAGTGACTTGTCTCACTCTGCCACGGACGTGTCTCACCGTGCCCCAGTCTCTTCTACGATTCGAAGACGTAGAATTAATTATCACTAGCCGACCCGCTTCTGCATTCGCACACCGACCTAATTAACGGACTATAACTTAGGCTGGAATCGATCACTATAATGACTTTTAGCGCTGTTTCGACGACTTGAAAAAAATCCCAAGGCAGGCTCTGATGACGTAGTCATGCATTTCTCCATTCTCTCTGAATGGAAAAATGACCTATTCTCATGCAGCCTGTCTTGGGATTTATTCAAGTAGAGATACATGTTTCTCTAATAAAATGCAACTCTAATTACAGTCATTTCTAGTTTCCAGCCTAAGACTTTTCTATTACAGAAAAGGCTATGATTGATTGATTATATAGAAATTCTATATAATCATATAGCCTAAAACTCACCTTAAAAAACCGGAAATAGTTTTTACTCAGAATGCTGGCCAACCGTGGGTAAATTCGGACGTTGTTGTAATGATCGACGGTGTCCACGTTGCAGGTGCAGTCGTCAATTTGACCCTGCAACTGAAACTTTTGGAGTCATAACGTGGGTTCAATGACCATATGAGTACCGGCTACCGGTTCTCATATGGTCATTGGTAATTGGTCATTGAACCGTTATGGTCATGACCATGACCATATTAATACGGAAAAAGAATTTCATATATCCCCGAACATGGCATTTAATTAGCATGGCATTACGGGGTTACATGTATAGATGTACGCTGCGGTACCTGACAGAAGCACGATTGGTCAGCAGCAGATGGTCCATTGACACCCGGAGAACCAGCACACGAAGTAGAAAAGGTCAATGCTAGGAACGACACAACCGTAAATAGGACGGCGACGTAGGGCATGACCGTCTTCGCAGAAGACGTCGAGCGTCGACGTACTTGCTCACAACCAGCAGCCATGTTTCACGTTTCACGTCGTCTCAAAGTGGCGCGCGACGTTTCATCGAGTCGACATATCGCACGCGTACAGAAATTCATAATCACAAAGCGAAATAAGATAAGAACGCGGAACAAGAAACAGCTGACTTGCACCCGCAATAGGCCTACACGGGTGACGGGTGACAACTGAGTCACTGACAAGTGACGTAGTCCACGAAGGCTACGTGTCTTTTGGCGCGTTTAGATTGTAAGGTGGCTCAGAGGGTTCTCCAACCATAGCGTCCTAGGTTTTCACGCAAACGTCACGTAACAAGAGCGCTGTATAATAAAGAGAGTACGGTCAGTACGGTACACGGTGGTACGGTAGCAACCATGTAAACCGGAAATGATTGTCGTCTGCTATCCGCCATTATAAGACAATGTTTGTATTCACTATGCATAGGAGCCGAGCTATATGTTATTTAGGCGCCATTCTTGCACATTTACTTCAATGAAAGCAGTTTGAATTGTTGATTAAAGTGATGAAGTTGGTTAATTATTGGTTAATTATCTAAATTGGCCATATATTGCGTATGCCCTTCACTGCTTCAAGTTCACCTTGAGGAGGGCGTCCATGACCTTGCGAAGCCAATGATTAATGGTCACGTGATAAAGGTGAACCGGAACCGGAAAAGAGAGGAGCCTAAAGTTGAGACTGACGTCACTATTTTTTATCTCGCTTTTTCGAATTTCCGCCTTTGTATCTTTGTTTCTTTTTGTCTGGCTGTCTGCTTTTTCTCACGACGAATTTCGCTTACACGTTTGCAGTTTCGCACTGTGCAGACTAGGCTTACTGAAGGAAAATAATAAGAAGAAAAAAATACGTAAAGAAAAGTGAAAAGTTCTCGTATCGACGTTCGACCGCCCAATCGCCCGATGGTAGCCGTAATTCGTAATTAGCCCTACTTAGCGCCGGCCAAGTTTAGGCCAAAATCTAAGGCCTACCTGATAAGCATAGGCCTACAGCGTAGGCACAAAGTCCATTTGCATGCGTGCACGTATGTTACAATAAGGTAATAATACATGTACACATATGAGTCT
The DNA here is from genome assembly GCA_034700265.1 of Polyzonium germanicum. NCBI lineage: Eukaryota > Metazoa > Arthropoda > Diplopoda > Polyzoniida > Polyzoniidae > Polyzonium > Polyzonium germanicum. Next base: position 6,220 of record JAQIYI010001128.1, read on the forward strand.
GAATTCCACGCACTTACTTTATTTACAGCGTTAAAATGGAGCTTTTCCCAAAGAACATAATCACCATTAATGGGATGCACATGGAGCACGTACTGATTCCGGTCAAAAAGGACCGAACTCATTTCAACGAAAAGTTAATTTCGGCGGTGGAGCTCAGGCCTCCCATCTGGGACATGGATAATACGGAGCACAGAAACAGCAAGAAAGTGATGATGCTCTGGAAAGAAGTCGCCAACGTCATGAAGTCGACGGGTAACTTGTTTATTGCGGAATTTTCCAGGTGCCTGCTTGATTTGACATTTGCATCGCGTTGCGAATTGCGATGCAAATGTAAAGCCTATCTCCGTCATCATTTCGTCAAGTGTTTATTTTTATTAGCCCTGTATTTACATTTATTTTAATTTTATAGTTAAGGTGGTTATGCACAGATGGAGGAATCTGCGAGACACGTACAAGAAGTACACGCGCCAAATCACTGCTGGAGTCAAGAATGGATCCAACACCAGTGTATCGTGGGTGCATTTTGAACAGCTCCAATTTATCAACAAATCTGTGGGCGCAGGCCAACCGCGCGAGTGAGTGGGCAATATGGCTTTCTTTGATTGCGTGCAAGTTGCATGCGATTCAACAGCCAGCTACTAAGGATAAAGGACGAGGGAGAGAGAGGCGAAATGTGTCAATGGTCCTATAGATTTTCACTGTTATTTACAGTAACTAATAACAAAAGTTAACACCACTTTCGCAAGTTTTGAATTATTCGCATTGAAATTTCGCATCTTCTCCCATAAAAATACATATCTTTCGTCATTTATTTGAAATGTGATTATAATCTGTCAATTTCAACTTGTATAAACGATGCGTCAGGGGTGACGTACAAAATGTTCACGCTGAGAGCGATTTCATGGTAGCGACTGAAATGGCCGCTGATGACGGCTGGGATACGAAGAATTATTCAAGTTCGTTAGATATTGGAGCTCCTCAAGAAGGACTTTCGTCATCTGAAGACGCCGCACGTTTCTTGCAAGATACGTCATCACCAGGTAGTATCATATAGTTAGCCTAACCTTAAGCATTTTGTTGCTTGCCGAACAAGTTTACTGCCCTTAATAGGCTAGACAAGTATACAGAGTGTCGAAAGGGGTATGCCCCGTTTTGAAGGTTAAAGTAGCACAAAGTGTATTTGACCAATGTAGGCCTACATATTTCTGTAAAAAATCCTCATTCACCTGTGGCTTACCATATTCTTTTTCACCCAACAATCGTGCGCTCAAAATAGCTATTACAATGTAGTCATGTTGTTGCTCGCACCTTACTTTAGGACTTGCGCCAAGTATACTTTTATAATCTAGATCGGGCTGCCTTGTAGGGTACCATACTTGGCAATTATTCGCCTATCTAATTGACAACAAATGCACTGAAGTTTTAAAGTTCTTATTTGTAACGTTCATCCTTTCAGTGAATTCAACGGCACCAGAGTCGTCTCCGCACGTAAGACTGATCACTGAACCACCAATATGCACACTGTCAACCTCGTCGGTGGCGGACCAACCGCAGCCAGCAAGGGAGAATCCGCCACGAAAGCGTCGCTACAATCACAGCGCTCACAAGTACCTTGCTATTGAGAACGACGGAAGCTTGGGCGAGAGCACCACCAACAATCTGCGATTTCTGGACAATCAATTCCAAGCGATTATGCAAAGCTCGATGGATCCGGTCGATCATTTTCTGCTCAGCCTGGCACCGCATGTGCGAGAAACCCCGCCTGAGCTGCTTCCATCTCTCAAGATGAATCTCATGTACCTCGTTTGCAAATATGGCAAAGGGGTCATCCCGACGGAGCTTCTGCAACTCGATGTTTAAAAAGACGATACAATTTTCCTACACACGTTGCATTTTTCATTATTACATATATATTTTTTAGTTTCTTCGTTCTTTTTTACCTTTATTTATATACTGCGAGTATTCTAAAGTTTTGCAAGGTAGACAACTAGACATTTAACATTTGGTGTCTTGTCGTCGCTTGGAGATTTTTTTTTTAAACACATTTTGTGTCTTTGACAAAATTGGCCCACCCTGGCCCATTCATTACGGTATTTGGGTATACATGTATAACAGTAGATAACCATAATGTAAATTACATTTAAAATGTTTCATTGTTGATACAACTACGGCATTAAAGTAGACCTATTTATGTATATAAGCTTATCATGTCTTATCACAGCATTCTGCTCCATGTAATGCGTGCGTCTAGACACGTGGTCAGCAATTCAGCATAAGAAACGCGCCTATCCTTTTGCAGCAATTATAATCCATCTTAATGTAATTAAGTCAGCTCAACAATCGTAGTTTTTTTTCCCACTTGGCCTTACCTTTCGTTTGTCAGGACTTATCCGTGCAGCACGCGTGCCAAATAAGTCGGCACCCATTTCTGCACAATTTACATGCGCGGGCTTATTTCGATGTCTCGCACTAAGGTCCGAAGGGTTTTGTCCATATCCATATCCAAGCAGAATTTTTGATGATGAATCCTCAGTTAATGTGTACTTAATACTTATGGTTGCGTAGATCTGCTCATTCTTGTTTTGTTCTATTTTTCAGAAAAAGGCGTTTTCATACTTCATGAATGCCGAGTTAAAAAAATAGTTTTTACTTTTTTTTTGTCTTGAAATTGTACGTGTAGAGTCCTCGCCATAGTTGGCAAAAATTTGAGGGTGAATGTCAATCGATTTCATCTTTTCCAAAATGCGAATCATACTGTGCCAGTCAGAGTTAGTCCAAAATTTATTTCTTGTACTTTTAGATAATTCTATAAATGAATTTGAAATCATTTTTTTTTAAATATTCAATACATCAATTCTTTCGAATGATTAAAGCTATCATGTATAATAGCTTTAATCATACTACATGCATGAGCTAGGCTACATTTCAAGTATTGGTGTTACCACGTAAAAGGTTTCATTTCTAAGGAAAGCATTGACTGTCTTCAAGACAGCTTCCGGTTGGTCGACAGTCAAGTAGTGAGAAGCCTTACGGAGGGTGACGTAACAAAGATTGTGCAGGGAGGTGACGTAACCTGCAATTTCCCCCAATTTGTTGCGAAACATCTTACGTGGAGTTCCAAAGTAGTCTTTGGTCCACTTCCAGCTCAGTTGACTGATTGCTTGGTCGGTGTTTGCGGGATTATATTTGGCGTCAAATTGTCCGCCCATGACGAGGACGGTGTAGCCGTTGTCCAATAAGAAGGCGAGGTTAGTGTCGTAGGACGTGAATTGATCTTGAATCATGAGTTGAGCTTGTCCGTCGGCACTGAGCACGTCCATCTGTAGATTTCCAACGTGAATCGCGTTTCTGAACGCCGAGCTGTTGGCGAGATTTCGCGCGTAGTCGTAGATCTGAGGATTAGCGAGTCCGCTCATGATGTCCAGATCGCTTTTCAGACCGGTCACCGATTCGAACTGTTTCGATTGTTCCTGCAGAATGTTGCTCGCCTCGCCGTAGGCGCCGGATTGAATGGCGTCGGCCGCGAAATTTGTCAGCTCTTTGAAGTACATGACTTGCTTCTCGTTGACTAGTCCGACTTGATAGAGGTAGTTGGCTGGTGTCAGGTCCATCATCGGTTCCATCAGACCGCTCAATAGAATGATTCCCTTCAATTGAGTTCCAGTCGGCGACTGATTGTTTTGCGATTGAATGTAGTACGCCAGAGTTTGAGCAAATTTTCCTAATAAAAATTAAAATAATACAATAAGTTACTATAGGTTCGCAACACTATAAAAATAGCTATACTAGTTGCACTCTTCAAAAATCCATTGATCTTTTTGGTCAAGTTTCTAGGTCATGACTCCACCTCAGAGCATTTAGTTTTATGTACCGTCCTTTGATCATTGGAAGCGAATTCAGAGGGCAATTAATCCCTTCTATATCATTGGTTGGAAGTCTTGACACATACCCCGGCCCCATGCACGGCTAGGGGGGCACATCACACATACATGAACATGCTCTCGACGGGGATTAGGAAGGCAGCTTGATAACAGATTTTTGGATGAATGGAACAACCCTGGTAATACTAATAATATCCGAGCGAGAAGCTTACATACCGGCCACATCACCAACAATAATTAATTCACGGACTCACCGGTGTAGGATTTTCCAACAATGTAAACGCTATTCTTTTCTTGTTCTCGAAATAAAAGGAAGAATTGCAACAAACATTTGTACAATTGTCTAGCCACATCACTGGCGTTTTCTGCGTACTCGCTGTCAGACTTTGTCGAACTGAATCCTGAAATATACAAACATTTTTATATTTAATAATTAGATTTAATAACTTTATACTATATTAGGGCAACCCATCATGCATATCGTATACGTATGGCAGCCACAAACTAATTTGGTCTAATTAGGTAAGCACAAGCAGCAGCTGCCGCAGTCCTGATGTGGGTGTTGCTTGTACCTTGGCTTATTAGACCAAAGGGATTAATTTAGTGTCAGAAAAATAGCATATCACAGGAAAAAAAATAACATCTCTCACAACATTCTTCAATTCTACCTCAATTTGTGCAATTAACGCATGACATTAACAGTCGATGAGATGATTGCCCTTTTCTTTCTCGTAAAATGTTATTACCGGTACGGTATACTACATACAATCCATAGTTTGTACACATACTACATATAGGATATGGTTCATTGTTGTTCATCACTTTTAAGCCAATTGAAATGTGTCATATTGAGGGCACCAAATGGCAAATGTCATCGCTTAATTATGACAAATTTTCAAATCGTTTTGTAAATTGGTGTCAGCTAAAATATATATACATTGTATAGCCAAGTCTACACAAATTACACAAATTTTCTTAAATATACCGGTAGTCGGTACCATATGCCAAAATGCATTTTGGAATATGGAACCGGTATTTAAGAATTCTTAAATACCGGTACCATATGCCAAAAGTTCTTTGATTAATCTTTAACCAAAAAATACAAAAAATGGAGCCCATATAGATTCATGCCAAACGACTCTCGGGTGCAAAATAAGGTGACGCATCAAAGATGATATACAATGTACATGTACATACCGTACAGTAGGTATAGATAATTTGTGACGACACATGCAAGTTAGTTTGACACACTTTTAGAATACAACTTTCAAACACAATTAAACGCTGTTGCAAACTTGCAATTATATGTAGGCTTATCCTGCAATTTGAGCCCGAGTTATTGTATATACTATTTCTAATGGGAGATGTGTTGCGCGAAAACAGCTACAGATGTACATACGTGATTACGAGACGATTCATTCATATTTAAACGGTCTCTTGAACTCTCCCTCTCTCTTATTAATTGTAATAAGTCTGGTCATGAAGAATCTTGTTTTCTAATTGCACAGGTTACTGTAATTACCTGAGCCGATCAACGCGTCCAAATATAGAACGCTGTTCGTTGAGGTCCAGTCAGATTCTCTGGGTTGCAGCGTAGAGTTGCTGGTTATGGCATAAGGACCGGAATCGCCGAAAATGCTTTCCAAACTGCTCGATCCACGACTTCCTCCGCTCAACCATATCAAAAGTGGAGCTGAAGGATTGCCCTTTAAATTAAGTAGGAAAAAATATATTAAGACGCGTTAAAAAAATATACGATCTCCTATTTTATTGTGACTAAATTAGTAAAAAGACAAACACAACATCTTTAGCAAAGAAATAAAGTATAGGCCTACATGTACACTTTTTGGCTAGGGTAGTTACACAAGATTTAACACATGCACACTATCTAGTTTCTATTAGAAACATGGTTATTTTATTTAATTAAATTGATTTTGAATTCATTTTAATTTTATTTAGTTGAATGAATTTTAATTCATTTTAATTTTATTTAATTGAATGAATATTAATTCATTTTAATTTTATTTAATTGAATTGATATTAAATTCATTTTAATTTTATTTAATTAAATTGATTTTAAATTCATTTTAATTTGTTTTAATTAAATTGATTTTAAATTCATTTATATTTAATTGAATTGATTTTAAATTAATTTGTTTTGTTCTGTTAAATATGGCAACATGTCAAAATAAACCAGCCTGATTATGCAGGGAAAAAATCAAGACTTTAAAAGTTTGGCTGTGTTTTTGTCATTTTGATTATTTGTAACATTTAAAAATAACCTCACTGAAAGGCTACATCCGTACAATTGTACGTGTAGGCCTATGTTAAACTTTTAAGGTAAACGATTATGATGCAGATCACACTTAAATGTACTTTTTAAAACTTCATTGCCCATACTTACATCAACCGAAGGAAAGAACCAGAAAAACATGTTAAGTCTTGGCATCTGCGTTGACTGTGATTAGACCTGAATAGATGGGGACGTTGAAGTCATTTAGTTGAACTTGACTGAGCATCTTCGCTTTTTGCAAATCTCCAGCTTTGATGAGCGGCGTCAGATACAGTGTTTCAGTCGGCACCGGCGGTGCCGTGTCGCTGATCGTCGTCGCATTCGTCGGGACGCCTTCTTCGGTGTTATTGGTGGCCGACGCCGTTGAATTTGACGTACCGACGCAGATTCCATGATTGAAATTAAAAGTGATGAAGCAGAGCACCAAGATGAATTGATAAGCCATGACTGAAGACTTGTTGTTTGCTATGTGGGATCAGCAACGACACTGGCAGAGACCATGCACTGTGGCGAACCTTTGATGATGCTCGGTTTATATTACACTGCCAATATACTGGATTGAATAGCGTCCAAAAAAATGTCACATATCCTACCTCAATTGACACATTTATATAGAAGTGCATAAACGAATCATTTCGAAAAATGACAGATGTTTTGTGCCAAAAATTGAAAAAACTGCCTTACTTTTTTCTCTTTGTATACTCTATATATTATGTACTATATATTATGTATACTCTATATTACGTAATAAACAGTAATATATATTATGTATAAGCTTACTGCATATATTATGTACATAGGCCTACTCTATAAATTATGTATAGGCCAATTAGGCCTACTCTATATATTATGTATAAAATGTATAACA
>JAQIYI010001129.1:0-13254 GCA_034700265.1 Polyzonium germanicum
ACCAACCAAGTGATTGATTGATTGATTTGACAAAATCAGGCGACGAACTGAACTGCTGTTTCCAAGTTTCCACCATGTACAATTAGACATGCGGAGTAATATGTAGGCATCAGTAATCAACTAAGAAAACAGATTTTGGCGCAACAATAGCTTTGTTCAAATTAACCATATAAAACTCTTGAGGCCTATACTTAGTTTATCAGTCATATAAACTACATCCATTTAGTTCAATATGGTACTTTATCTCAAATAATAATAATACAAAAAACACTACAGAACAATTAATATTTTCAATCAAAAAAAATAAGGACAAAACATGAAACTAAAAAACAAAAAAAGCTAATAAAATAAAAACCCAACGTATTCGATTTCTTTGATGGGAAGAGAGAGATCACTTGGGATCGTACTTTTCAATAATCTTACCATAATTTTAAAAAACGTCAAGTGAAAAGTACGATCAAATTGCGTGTACTTTTTTCGCTACCGGTAAATAAAAAGCAAAAGACTTTAGTTGCCATAATGTGTGTGTGTGTAAGCTGCAGTTGATACAAGTGCCTTCAAAATTAAAAAAAATAATTTTTCTTGAACTTTTGTGACCTTTTAACAAAGAAAAAAACTAAATGGAACTTAAATATTTATGTATGATCAGAATAAAGAAACGCAAACACAACATACACTTGACAGACAGACGCTTATCTGGAATATATAAACAAGTTGATTTATGTAGGTGGCACTCAATCAAGACAAAAGGGCCCAACAACAATGAGGAACAACGACACAATAATTACCCAAAATAGTATAAAAACAATCTTCCTTATGTTTGTTTGTTTACCCAATCGTTACAAAAAAATCCCAAGATCAAAAAATATATAAATTTATATACTTTTTCGTTTTTTTTTCTTCTAAGAAAATGGTTCTATTGTTCCAAAAAAAGGGGCAGTATAGGGCTACTACAGTATAAAAGAATTAAATGCACTATGGTGGCCGCCCAAGCGGATACGGTAATTTGAAAAGATTTTTTTTGTCCAAATTGACCATTTAAATATTTTTCATCTTGACAGAAAATATTTTTTGAATTATTCTCTTGGTCTACCATATTGCAATTAATTATTTAGCGTGACTGTAGTAATTTTCCTAGTGGGAATGATGAAGTAGAAGGAGCGTGTACAAAGTTTATATATATATATATAAATGGCCTCGATAAAATAAAATCAGGGCTATAAAAATGGATATCCCAATCTGCAGTTTTTTTTTTCTGGATGAACAAAGAATGTTTTTTTTTATCTCTTTAAAAAGTAGACGCGTGACTTTAAAATACCCACCCGCCCAAGTACTTTTTTCATTTGCAGTGTGAACGGTAGCTACACGATAGAAGCACAGTGACTAGCTCGTTGTTCGGGATGATGATAATCCTTTGATATTGGACGAAATAAAAGTTATTAAAAGTGTTAAAAAGAAAATAAAGAAAAAAAATTATATAAAAGAGTAAAGGCACAACCCATTGGAGAGGTGGAGCGCCCACGTCACGTGACACGAGATTAATATTTAAACTAAAATTAAATTAAGAGCAAAACGCTAAAAACTAATACCGCGTTTCCGCCATAAAATGTACCTAAAGATTTGTTAGATTGTGGCCCGGGAGAAAAACTGTAGTTGGCGAAATAAATATTTTTCAAGGTAATTATAAATACTTAGTTGTCCTTTAATTGAAAATATTTGTTCAATTATCCACATCGGTCACCACAAAACTATATTTCAGTTGTAACTTTCTGATGGAATCTGGAAACTGGTTATTTGTAGGTGAGGAAGAGGGAATGTTGTTGGAATGTATTGGAATTGCCCATCGTGTTCAAATTGGCAGTGGACACTGGATGATCAAAGACTTTTAAGGCGACAATGAAACTGTTGATCTGAATGATAAGCCTAAAAAAATCCGATATTTTTTTTTTCAAATTAAAAAAACTACTTTTTTGGCCCTGTGGTAGCACCTTTTGAGTCCCATTACTTAAAACAGAGAGTTCTTTCTGCGAAGACCGGATCGATCGTGAAAAGATCACTCCTCTTCGCTCTCGCCTTGACCGTACATGTCGGCCAACTTCTGGAACCTGGGCCCCCAGTTGTTCAGATAGTCAAAGTCCTGTTCGTTATCGTCGGTGCCCGAAGCGAGCGAGCTGAGCGAGCCAGCCGTGCTGCCAGCGCCCTCGTAGGCGTATAGTCGAACGTCGTCCGATGGAAGCGCGTCCGGATCGTCGTCCGCCTTGTCCAAATTGTTGCTGATGAAATCACCAACGTCAGGCTCACTTCCCGGTGAATCTACATTAAGTCAAGATTAACAAGTTATGTTTAGACTATAGAATTGTGCACAACTGCACTTACAGCTTGCTAATGACATGGAATGCTTACAAATGTACTCACAAGCTCGATTCTGACGAGGCTCCTTGTAGAGCTTGTTGTCGAATCCAGGTTTGGCACCGAGCGGCGTGCCCATGTGGTCGATCGGTATTCGAAGCGCTCCGATGTCGTACGTGTTCATGTCGTCCTCGCCGCCTCCTTCGTCGTTATAGTTGATGATGTTCTCGCGGATATCGTCGTCCGGATAAACGGGACCGTAGTTCGTTCGACGACTCCTAGTGTAGACGACCAACACCAGGGCTAGGACTATGATGGAGTCACGAAATGGAAGATGGAAAATTGCAGTTAAAATACATGTACATCCGAATAAACTAAAGTAATTATGCCTAAATAACCCAATTGAATTAATTCAATAAATTTCACTGTCATGCTTAATATAAATAATTAACTAATCTATCCATTTTAAAAGAAAAATCAACATGACTCACTTAAGATCGCAAGCGCGGAAACCAAGATGGCTGCCAGAGCTCCGGTGCCCAGAACAAGTTTATGCTCACTGAGCAACGAATCGCACCGCGCTCCAGAGAACGGTTCGCGGCATTGGCACAGGAAACCACCGTCCGTATTCTCGCAGATTCCGCCATTCTGGCAGGGAAAATAGTCACACTCGTTCTTGTCCACGCAAATGCCGCTCGCAGCGACGACGTAGCCGATCGGACATCTGAAAGACACAAACAATCATTAACTACTTAACTAAGAAGTAAATAAGTTAAAACGTTTGATATAACGGTCATACATGCAGACTGGAAGATAGTTCCACAGTTCAATGCAAGACATGCCGTCAGGACAGCCAATCCCGTCACAGGAAGCCCTCGGACAACTGTTCTCGGCATTGTGAGCTTCAGCGCTGGCGTACTCGTTGGTGACGACCGTGGGCGGAAGTGGCAGCTGCCTCAGCTTGTTGTCGAATCGAATATCGCTCACGCAACCTTTAAATTCAGAAATCAAAGATTAATTTAAGAGAAGCCGGTCATCAAGGTATAAACAATAAAAGTGACACTCACTGTCGACGAGGTCGTTAAGAACGAGTCCTCCGTTCTCCTCGACGAAGCCTCCGACAAATATTGCGTCCGATTGTATTTCGACGAGCTGATGGAGTCCCTCGAAGAACAGAGTCTCATTGTAGCGTCGTCCTTCACCGCCGTCGAGAGACATGAACGCTACGCTACCGTACCGCGCCAGATAGACGGTGTGCCATTGGCCGTCGGCGACGGCCACGCTCGAAAGCCACAGTTGACCTTCTTCGCGACCCGAATTGTGAAGGTTGTAACGGTACAGCAGGCGACCATCGCGAACCTTTAAAGAAACGACAAGTGAATGAAGTGGCATTTAAAACTTCCGAAAAGTACTTTTCGAACAAAAATGTAATACAATGGAAGTTTATTCCATGGAATGAACGCATCAAAGCTTGCCTCAAGAACGAGGAATTCCTTTACTGGCTTCACGCCGTTGGCTCGAAAGAGTTCACCATTCTCCTGCACGGTCCTGAACCTCAGCATGATTCCTGATTTAAATTGGTTCGGCTCAAAGCCCAGGCTGTACTTGATGTAACTCTCGGTGCCGAGCAGCGTATCAGGAGCAACTGAAAACATCACATAAAGATGATCAGAATTTTAAAACCACATTATAACTTATAATTTTTATAACTAAGGCCACCATAGCACAGCAAAAAAACATTTAACTGCAGTTAATATCCTAGTGGTAAGGCCGCAGTGAAAGAAGGCACGGTTAATAGAATCGCGACGCGTTTTACTCATGTCGCAGCGAGTTCCCACGACGCCAGGATCGCATTCACAATGTACGCCGCTGATGGAGGCCACGCAGGTACCATTGACGCAGAAGGGTTCCACGTCGTTCTCGTGGCACTTGTCCTCGGTCATCGGACATCCCGATAGAGCAAATCGCGAAAATGCTGGCGTTTCCAGATCGTAAAGTTCGCTGTTGAAAACGACGTTCTTGATACAACCGAGGAAACCGTGTCTGCCGTGTTCGTACGCCCAAGGATAGTTGAGTTTCGCGTTGGAAACGCCTCCGATCTGGAGAGGACCGTTCACGTTCAAGTATTCGTTGAAGAGTGGCGTCGTGCCTTTGGCTTCGCAGTGCGAACGCTCGAAGAGAGGCGACTCGTGCGATTCGTGGTTGTCCTTGATTTCGGCCTTCTCGCACATGTCCACAACTAGTCTGACCAACTGTGTATAGAAGAAAGCTGAATCAGAAATTCAACGTAGGGCGACTGGTAACTACTTTCAATCAGACCAATTTACAATTTGCCAAATTTATCTAGAATTTAGAAAACTCATGTCAAGTTTTAGAAATTTATAACTTCAAGTTTTAAATATTTTTAACTTCAAGTTTGAAAAATGTATTATTTCCAAAAAATTATTTATAATTTTAAAAATGAAAAATTTATTTTAACTTTACAAGCTTATTTATAATTTAAATTAGGCCTGTTTATTTATAACTTAATTTGATTGTGCAAATGACTCACTTCCGGGGACCAGAAGACATCGATTCGATGCCATTCGCCATCGTTCAGAGTATTGCCTTCCACTCTTAGTTCCAGAGTTCCAGAACCAAAGTCGATCAAAAGACGTGGAATGCCAGCACTCAATTCAAGCGAAATAAAATCTGAACAAAAAACAAAAAAATGTTTATAATTTTAAAATCCATGGATGAACGGGAGTATGTGACACAAACCTTGAACGAACAACTCGTTTGGATCAGGACTTGAGATGGGTCCATTGTACAACAGAAGTCCGTCGGCGTTCGTAGTTATGAATTCTAGGCTCAGGTGAGAATCTTCGCACTGTTGGAACGGAGCGAACCACGCGAAACCATCCGATTTGAATCCAAGCGTTGTCTGCTGACATCTGGGACCGTGGAATCCTCGGGGACACTGACACCTAGAAATAAAGTTCAAGATATATTTAATAAATTTAATTCCATGAGTTGCATAATGTAGCCGCATATCTTGATTAACTAAACACTTATTGAGAATTCTGAAGTACTTCGGCTTGAAAGGTTGAAGCTATTTGCGCATTTATTAACCATCGACAAATGTCAATTTTGAAATTATGCAAAATCTCTTTTTCGTTGCGAATATTTAACTTCAGCAGATATTTTCCAATTTATTCAAAATATTGCGTTTTAAACACAAAACAATTTGGTTTTTGCGATCAGCGGTCTACGATCGCCTTTTGCGTTTGTTGAAAATATTGTAAAACGGCCGACCTAGTACGGTAAACAGGATATAAAAAAAAAATAATAATACACTTGTCGTTCGAGCAACTCACATCACATTTCCATTGGGTAGCGTGTAACAGGATCCTCCGTTGAAACATTCGACAGTGCCGCAGTTCTCCAGTCCGGTGAAGTTGCGAGCTTTGCAAGTGCACTCGTAGGTCACCTCCGCTCGAACGCCGGCCAAAGACGTTTTGTTAGCGTTCACTACGTATGGAACAATGGACACTTCGAGTTCGTTGCTGCAGCTGCTCTCGCAGTTGACGTTCTCGTAGATGCACTCGTCGATGCCGATCATAGTGATATTGACGTCGATCGTGGCCTCGATCTACACAATCAGGAGAATTGGGCACAATGTTTAATATACCGGTAATAATAAAAACAAACCGGCTTTGAAGGAAGAAGAGACGTTAATCAAATGCTAATAAACAAACCGTGGGCTTCTTCTCGGCCAGCAATCCGTTCAGCTTCTCAGGCTTGTAATAAGGAGAACCGTGCGCAGAAAACCGAATATCAAGAATGGACTCAGACAGAGCTTCTTTCCGCTTAACAGTGAACAGATCGACGTTATTCAAGTCAGCACCGACGATTTCGGCAATCAGCTCCTTCATTTGCTGGTACTTGCTCTTTATAGGTATATTCGCCTACAGGAAATACGTTGAAGATATTTAGTCATTTTTTTGATAATTGAGACGAGGAAAACTTCAAAGATATATTGTTACGGTACTTTGAAGTTGAGCCTCAACTCGAGTTTAAATCAAACAAAGAAACGCGATTATAAAATTAAGTATTGACTAAAAACGAGTCCAATAATTCAAATGTAGTGAAATAACTAAGGAATAAGCGAAGTTAAAAATTAAAACAAAAATCCAAGAAATAGAGAAAACAAAAGTAGGCCTACAAGCTAGCGATAATTCCAAGTAAAGAATTTAAAAAATATATATACAAAACAATTTCAATGGCTTACAGGTAGAAAGAAAAAAATTAACCAATCAATCAATCCAACCAAATCAATTAACCATATAGAAATTGACCCTTTTAATGAGTTAGATATTAAGAGCTTTTCCCGACCGTTGAACGGTTTGTTAATAGTTTTTGTTGATTCAATTGATCCAAGCATATTAAACACAAGCAATCAAGAAAAAATAATTATTTCAAGTATGGCTTACCTTTTGATCCCAGACAGCGATGAATTCTTCTTCGGTGATGCCAGACATGCGGATTGATCCGGAACTGAAGACGGCGAGCTCGGAGATCTCCTTGATCGTAACGGTCGCGTTCGCGTTGACAGTGTTGCCGAAGTCCTTATCGAAAACGCTAAAGTGGAGCACGTAGACGCCTCCTTTGGTCGCGTTCTTCATGATGATGTTACCGTTATGCGAGTCGAGCTTGAAGTGAGCGTGCTCCGCCTCACCACCGGCCCAGCTGAACGTCTTGCTTGGCAAATCCCAGTCGTCCTTGTCGTCCACGTAGACCCGTCCGATGTCCGACTCGGGCGACAGACCTCTGTAGCTGTAGACGAAGATCTCGGTGCTGCCCGGACCCATCTCGTTGTCGTTTTTGTCACCGATGATCACGGTCAGCGTGTTGGTCGACGAAAGCTGAGGCTTACCGGAATCTTCGATCACGATTGGAATGTGGTACTCTTTTTGCGTTTCACGGTCGAAGTCCACCTTCAGATTCGAACGATAAAATAAATTAGCTGCATGTCACAACGAACAGTATTGACCACTAATTAAAAAAAGTCATTTCTGTAAATTCTCCAGGGCTAACCTTGGTGTAGATCCTGGCAGAACCGTTGCCATGGTCACCCTTGGGATCGAATTGAAAGCGAAACGAGTTCTTTATCTTATCAGAAGCGGTTTCGTCCATCCAGAATTTGAAAGGCGGACCATTTCCGGCCGAATAATCGTCTCTGTCGAAGGCTTCCACTTCGACGACGAACACTTCCGGCGGCGTGGTCTCGAGCACCACTGGTCTGTAGTCCTCCTTGAACTCGGGTGCGTTGTCGTTGATGTCCTCCACATTGACCGTCAGCGTGGCGGTCGAAGTCTTTGACGGTGCGCCGTCGTCGATAGCGAGCACGTGCACCACGTGGCGAGGAACGTCCTCTCGATCCAGATGTCGTTGAACGGTCACCGTGCCGTTGGCGGCGATAGCGAAATGTCGGTTGCGGTTGGTGGACCTCTGAATGGCGTAGCTCACTTTGGACGTTCCGTTTCGGTCGGCGTCGGTGGCGTGAAACGTGGCGATCTGCGTTCCGACCGGCACGTTCTCCTTGACGGACACGTTCTGGTTGGGCGTGTCAAACACCGGATAGTTGTCGTTGATGTCGAAGATGGCGACGTGGACGCGACAGACGGCGATGTGCGTCGGGTCTTTGATGTTGGGACCCATGTCGCTGACGCGAACGTCGAAGTGGAATCCCTTTCGATGCTCGGGGTTCTCGTAGTCGAGCGCCTGAGTGACGACCAAACATCCGGTTTCGCGGTTCTTGGTGTGCACGCGGAAGCGGTCGTAACCGGGTCCGCTGTCCTCGACGACGCTGAACACGTTCACGTTCGTCTCGGGCAGATCGTCGTCCAGAACCTTCATGGTGAGGATGCAATCGAGCGAGATCAGATTGCCATCCGTTTCCGGAATGGACACGTTGTAGGCAGAGTGCTCAAACCGAGGCGGACTGTCGTTGACGTCCTTGACGCGGATCGTGGCCGTGCCGCTGCCCGTCAGTCCGCCGCCGTCGGTCGCTCCGATGACAATCACGTACTGAGGCGTTCGCTCTCTGTCCAGATTCGCCAGTTTGGTCGTTATCAGAGCGGTCTTCACGTCGATGGTGAACACGTCCACGCCTCCGGCACCCTCCTGAGCGTTCTTGACGATGCTGTACGTGAGCACGGCGTTCTGGCCTTCCTCGGGATCGTCGTTGTCCACGGCAGTCATCACCATCACTGATCGTCCGACGGCTTCGTTCTCGGGCACTTCGCCCACGTACGATTCGTCGGGAAAACTGGGCGCGTTGTCGTTGATGTCTCGCAGTTGGACCATAATTTCGGCGTTGCCAAACTGTGACCCTTGTCCGCCGCCTTCATCGATGGCGAACACGACGAATCGCCAGACCGGACGTCCGTTGGGTGCATCTCGATCCAGAGGCTCATTGACGAAAATGTCGCCGCTCTTCTCGTCGATGGTGAACACTTGTTTGCCGTAGATGCCGATCTCCGTCGCCTGCCCGGACAGGGAGTAGCGGACGTCATTTGGTCGATCGCGATCGTCGTCTTCCACACTCACGGTCAGAATCTTCGTCGGCAATCCGCTAGTGTTCTGGTCGGTCCGCTCCCAGATGGTCGTCGTGTACACCTTCTGCAGGAACCGCGGCGGATTGTCGTTCAGATCGATGACCTTGATGTTGACCTTGGTGGTCGTCTCAAAATAACCGTCGGATACGGTGATGGTCAACTGATAGCTGCTCTTAGTCTCGTAGTCAACGGTGCCGGCCACCAGGATCGATCCGATGTCCGCCTTGATGGAGAAGGCGCTGCCTTCGTTGCCGTCCGTGATCTCGTAGCTAAGCTTGGACGACTGGTCCTTGTCCTTGGCCTGAACGGTGATGACCACGTGGCCGATGTCCTCGTTCTCCTTCACCTGAGCCTCGTACAGAGGCTTGTCAAACTTGGGCGGGTTGTCGTTCTTGTCGCCGATGTAGACCGGAAAGTCGTCGAAGATGGAGTTTGGTTCGCCGGGCTTGTCCTGGTTAGGCCGAGCGCTCGGAGCTCCGTCCGACACCTTCACACGGATCTGGATCGTCTGGTTGAGCTCACGGTCGAAATCGACTTTGGTCGTGAGCACGCCCGACTGAGCGTCGATCGCGAACAACTCGTGGACGTTAGGTGGTCCGACCAGCGAGTAGGTGACCTTGTTGAAGGGGAACGTGCTGTCCTTGTCGATGGCGTGCAACTGGCCCACTCGAGTGCCGGCCGGCTCGCCTTCCAGCACGGACAGCATCTCGTTGTCCGAGAACTGCGGAATCTCGTCGTTTACGTCCTCAAGACGAATGACCAGAATCGTCTCGGAGGCCAACGGTTGAGCGCCGTTGTTCTCGGCGCGCACAGTCAGGTTGTACTCCTTGACGTCCTCGTAGTCTAGCATCTTGGCCAAAATAATCTCCACCAAGTCGACGTCATTCTCCGTCTTGGGACGGCTGTAGAAGGTGCGCAACTTGTTCGTCTGCACCGTCTTGCCCGGATCGAGCTTGTAGCGGACACGACGGTTCGTCTCAATGCCAGAGCTGAAACAGAAATTTGCATCAGCAATGTTCATATTTTATTAATTCGGCCAACGTTTTAGCACATAAGATGCACAAATTTAAAATAGGGAAAAGCTTATTTGAATTTGTATGTTATTCCTTACAATCCTTGAGGAATGAAACGACTTACTTCCATTTTATTAACCATTTTTTAATTACGGTATAAATTATTCACATATTTGTAGGTTTATTTATTTAAATTTTCTCCTCCCCGTTCCCATGGTATCAATTGATTTCTTAATAAGTGCACGAAGACTTTACAAGTGATGACTGTTTTGTTGTCAAACTACAAACAAAAAACTAGGCAAGGCACTACGCAAGTGCTGTTGTATAAACAAATACTGTTGAACGCACGCCATTTTGTTTGCCGTATTTATGATTATGACTTAACTGACTCACCGCAGGGAATAAACGCGAGACAAAGAGCAAAGAAAATTATAGCTTCAACTTCTTAATTAGGCCCAGACCTATTCTTTAGAATTTTTTTCTTTCTTTCTTCAAGCCACCGTGTGTGTGTGTGCATTGGCCTAATGGTGAAATTTAATTAAAATTCCATGTTTGATCATACGTTGTAAAAAAAATGTAAAAATAAGCCATAAATTTATGTAAGCTTAATAATAAATATATTGGATAGAGACACGTCTCGTGAGGCTGTATTCAAAAGCACGATCATCTAACTACCGAACACTATCTCAACGAGTTATCATTGAGCTTTTGTTTATCCAATTTAGATTGTCGAGAACAAAATAAGAGGAAATTGAAACGCGATTCAATCACTCGATTAGGGCCTGAGAACAATTTTGGATTTGACGGCGGATTATGCTTAGCGCGGGACAGGGAGTGCTAGGTGATTCCTATCGAGTTCATCGCATTATATTGATTGTGTTAATTGATACCGTCAAGTGTTTCACATTGTATCTTCTAATCACGATTATTACAGTATAGGCTAGGCCTAAGCAAGATGATCAAGCCTTTAGAAAGATTAGAAACAGTAAGCTTAAGCCTAATTATTAGGGTGCTGATAGGGTGTATGGGCAATATAGGGTGTACAATTGTATACTGTATAGGGTAATAATTTTCAAAATAAAATTCCAACAAAAAAAACCATTTAATTTTCCCAATCTTTCTCCTCTTTGTCTGTGTTTGGCATTACAGTGTTGCCAGTTTGGTTCTTTTGAGTCAGCCATCTTTCTTTTCATCCTGGTTCCTAAATAATACTTTTTTTATTTGCAATTTTTTGCATTTTTAGACATTTTCATGTGATTATTTGCTATTCCTGAGGATATTTTGGTAATTTTTTTGCTATTTCTTGAAGGCATTTTTTTGTAATAAATTTTGAATTTGAATATTTTAACTTTCAAAAAAAACTGGTGACTAACCACTGGGGGTTTGGGTTCGATTCCTCCCGGTGTCTGTATTGTTCCTTGGTACTGTTATGACCCATATGACCCGTTGACCCCAAAATCCTAACATTATCGTTATCATCATCAGAAAAAAATATAAATTAGACTACAAAAATGTAGGACTAAGTGCAAAAAATTGTGTCAAAACGCACTTCTATCAAACAACGCACTCGAAGCAAAAGGGATTAACCGGTTAGTTGATGGTCTGCCGTAAATTTGAGCTCAAATTCAATTCAATTAGGCCTATTGAATCGCCAGTTTTATATATATTTTTCTTTGACGCGGCGGACGCCATTAGGATTCAGGCAGGAAAGCTATAGGCCTACAAATAATAAAAAAAAATCAAAAGTTAATTTGATCGATCTACAGTTAATTTTTACGATCTTCTTTAAATAAAAACACTGCTCAAAATATAACCACTCGATAAGACGATAACTGATAAACATCAAAAGTCGAATTTGTAATCAAGGAGATGCTCTATAACAGCTGGGTGTGGCGCTCCGCCCCCTTTCTGTTGGGAGAGCAGACGACGCAGGCATTATCTAATTAAAGTAACTCATCAAAGAGAGAACAACGAACGAGAATTTGAAGGCGTAGCAAAGCAAACTTCAATTAGGCTTAAACTATATTTAAAAAAATGTGACAAAGCAAATTATGATCTAGGACTTCGTTTGACGTCTTCATCGCAAGTATGCCTAACCGTCTAACGTGGAGATTTCCTTTTTAGATTTTCATAATTTTAATCAAGTTAATCAAAAAAAGAAGAAAAGAAAAAAGTTCACTGCCCCAAATGAGGCAAACACGCGCCTAAAACATGAATTCGTTAAGATAAGATATGCCAAACGTATCTTAGTTTGGCTGGTTTTATTTTATTTTGTGCGTTCGCAGAATGGCTAAGATATAAAAAATTTAACGTATTCAAATGCAAGCTAAGATGCGCAGAAACAAAGATCGATAACAAGTTTGGTTATTTTATGGTCTAGTTTTGGCATTTCATGGCGATAGTATCTTGCATTTGATGATGATGTGACGTCACAGTTGCGACCTAGGCCTAAGCATATGCGGTTTAAGATTAGTCATCTTATTTTTTTAGTTAAACGGATGTCCCGCTAATTAAGTCTAAAATATTTTGGACGCGAAATGCAATTAGAAATTTAGTGACTCAGCAGCCGACGTACTACTCAAAGAGACTGAGAGAAATTAAAAATGCAAAAAAAAAAAAAAATGTAACAAGAATGACGTCACAATAATACGGTATGCGTAAAGTTGAGCGAATGCTTTCGCACTCTTTTCAGAATGACGTCTTTTTTATTTTTAATTTGGCGAGAAATTGGCGTTTAATTAGTTTTACGGACTCAATTTTAAGCAGTCCTTAACTAAAAAAAACAAACTTCGAATTACTAGTGTGTAATTTCAATTAGGCTTAAATGATGACGCAGGTCTGCGGTAATTGTTCGAGCGAGCAAAGGATGGCCATCAGATTCAAATAACACGTGCCGTTAGTTCATGGTTCGTTTATTGGTATATCGATTGGTAATGATTTGACAAATCTCATAATTATTTGAAATTTATTTTGAGTGAGTGCCGGTACATGGACCAACTCAAATCAATCATTTTGAATTCAAAATTATTTGACTCAAATCATTTTGAAAGTCAAATCATTTTCAGTTGGGTACATGTATCAGCGATTATGGTCGCACTTTAATAGCGCGTTAAATGCACGCGCAACATGCACGTTAAATGCACGTTAAATGGACTTGCAACATGCACGTTAAATGCACGTCAAATAACTCATAGTACTTCTTGCCATAGTTTTTATTTCTTCTTCTTTCTTCTTTTCTTAACACTAATGGCTTTTCCCATCCATACGGATGCATATAAGCCACATCGCAGTTC